>BPLS01026072.1:0-16037 GCA_019656275.1 Rhododendron kiyosumense
TATACTGATAAGGGAACGAGAATCCATAAGATACTAGGTTTCCTATACGAGATAGGAATCCTAGGGCAACAGGGATGCTTGGACAGCAAGCCTCCGTAATTCTATAAATACGAGGTAAGCCTGGAGGTAAAAGGTACGCAATATTTGGCCATCTCTTATTGCTTTCCTACTGAGAATTAGGGTTTAGACCAGTACGTGATACTAACTTAGGCATCGGAGGGCCTTTGCCACGAGAGGCAAAGGTGCGCTCACCCCTTGTCTGTTTTGCAGATTAGGGTTCCGACGAAGAACTAGGGTTCCGGTGTAGAGGCACGTGCAGCCGCTGCAAATTAGTGTTGTTCAGAACATCAATTGTTTTCATCCCCCTACAGTTCACATAATAGTTTTCATTGTTCTCAATCTGGGTGACTAAGATGGGTTATGCTCATGAGACGAACCATACCGTTAGGCAGCTAGACCACGCTAGTGAGACGATCTGTGCCGTGGGATAGTCCATGCCGGTTGGCGGATTGTAGAAATTTACTTGACCACTATTGATAGGGATCGCAAGCCTTAACGATAGTGATTTGCAATTCGAGTGTTAACTCGGTCTATATAATACATGGTTATGCGGTTGAGATGGATTCTAAACCCTAGACTTTTCTCTCATTGTTTCCAAAGTTTTTAATTACTTGCTATAGTTCAATTAGTCAATTCAAAACAATCCAATCAATCTTTTTTTCCTTTTCAAATTAATCGAATTTGTAGTAACTCAGCCAATCTGTCCCTGCGGATCGACACTCGGTCTTGACCACTATTCTACGAAGTAGTAGTTAACTCCAAGTTTTTATAAGTTTATTTTTGATACGGTACGATGCGGTCAAATTTTGGCGCCGTTGCCATGGACAATTTGTACGTTGCATAAACTCAATTCGTTTTTAGTTTAGTTCATTGTTATTTATTTTAATTTTGTTTGTTAGTTTAGTACTCTGAGCTATAGGTTACGAGGCAACAAAATGAGCGAAAATTACTGTGGAGCAACGGTGCCGTGATATATAAAGCGATTTCGTTGACTCACTGTGAGTTTTGCATTTACTTTTGGCAAATTAGTGTCTGTGCCAGGAGTTCCCCATTTTTACACTTGTGGGGTATTGAACTTGCATGCTTCGTCGTCTGTCATTGGAACCCAAACTCATTCCGCTTAATTTGGACTTAGAAAGGAGATGTAGGGGCAACAAAAAGACCGACTTAGTCATAATGTGTGGAGAGATTCCGAATGGGGAGGATGCTAATGGGGCGAATCGACTTGTTATACATGAGCCTCCCCCTCTCCAATTAGACTTCGCCCTCATAGCTTACACTACACCATCATGTGTACGACTATCCACAATCATGGCCAACCAATATGAGATTAAGCACGGTACACTTCAAATGCTTCCTAAGTTTCAAGGGCAATCTCAAGAGGACCCATATCAACACATCACTGAATTTGACGCCATCAGTTCCACGCTGTTAATTAATAACTTTCCAATGGATGCACTGAGATTGATTTTGTTTCAATTCTCTCTAGTAGAAAATGCCAAACATTGGCTTAGCACTTTGCCAGCCAACTCGATAACCTCTTGGGCAGAAATGAGCGCATCATTTCTTAAGAAATACTTCTCCATAGGAAAAAAAATAGATATCTTCATGAGATCACCACTTTCCGACAAGCTGAGAATGAACAATTCCATGAGGCTTTGGATAGATACGGGGATCTCATTTGTAAGTGTCCAAACCATGACATACCTAAGTGGCAATTAGTGCAGAGTTTTTATCAAGGGCTGCTTCAGCAGAATCGTGTGATAGTTGATGCCTCATGTGGAGGCTCCGTGATGGTTAGGAATGAAGAGTATGCCTGGGAGTTGTTTGAGACCATAAGCGAGGCATGCCTACAAAATGCCTCTTTTGAGCGGAAATATAGGTCAGTCACTTCTAGTTCTGATAAGCCATGAGGTATATATGAGATTAAATCATCTCATGACTTCCACTTCAAAGTAGAAGCATTGACTAAGAAGGTTGACAAGCTTCTTAGTATGGGCATGGCCACCCCACAACCTCCACCTTATAAGGAGGCATGTCCTTTATGTGCTAGTCCAGCCCATTATATAACTGAATGCCCCGCAGCACCACAATTCCCCTTGTTTGTGCAAGAACAAGTTAACACTGAACAGGGGTACAATAATGCACAAGGTTTCTCGTGGAAGACAGAACAACAAGGCAATAGTTTTGCCTAGTAGCCTAGCCCATTCAACACTCAATTCAATCCTACAACCTATCACTCACAGAACTTCTAGCAAGCACCTTCCCAATTCGTGATGGACCCATCCTTTGAGGAAAAGTTGCTGCAAGCGCTTGATAGACTAAATGAAACGTAACAACATGTATGCTTTAACACACAGTCCATCGCGAGGTTAGAGACCCAAGTGGGTCAAACAGCCAATGCACTTAGTCGTAGGAAGAAGGTAAGTTGCCTAGTCAGCTTGTCCACCCCCCTGGAGGACAATTTGTGGTTAATGAAGTAGCCCCTACTGATGCTAAGGTAGTCATGACTCTACGCAATAAGAGATAGGTCAAAACCCGACTAGAGAAAGAAAAGCGCAAGGAGCAATTGGCTCCCTTCGATCCCAATAAATTTGGGGAGGAGAGTTCACATAGTAAGGAGGACACCCCTCTAATCACACCCTCATCATCTACTTCCACTTTCAAGGGCTCTAAGGTACCACCCTATGTGCCTAAAGCCCCATTCCCACAATGCTTCACGGCATCGTTGCCTTTCCCTAAGAAGGGCGCTCCCATGGAGGATATTCTCAAGGTCTTTAAGTAAGTCAAAGTAAACATTTCCATCCTGGATGCAATTAAGCAAGTCCCTACTTACGCTAAAATTTTCAAGGATCTCTGTACTCAAAAGAGGAAATGTAAAACCAATGTGTTAAAAGGGTCCTTCTCACCGAGCAAGTGAGCTCAGTCTTCCAATCGATTGCTCCCCCTAAGTTACAAGAACTAGGCACTCCTACTATTTTCATAGGAATAGGGAACCATGCCATTGAGCGAGCATTGCTAGACTAAGGGCTAGTGTAATTTGATACCTTACTCGGTGTACGAACAATTAGGGCCTAGGGAGTTAAAACCCACGTCAGTCACCCTTCAGTTAGCTTACTGATCCATTACAGTATCACGTGGAGTAGTTGAGGACGTTCTTGTCAAGGTTAACAATTTTAATTTTCCAACTGATTTTATAGTACTTGACACGAAACCAGTGCAAACCCTCAAGAAGCAAACTCCCATCATTCTTGGTCACCCCTTTTAGGCGACAGCCAATGCTAATATTCATGTGAGGAGTGGGGCGATGGAGGTGACCTGTGGGAATATGACCCTTAAGTTGAATGTGTACAACACCGCAATGATGAGTTACATCCACCTCTCACTGCTAATGATCTATCTAAGGGGAGTGAGGTTGACTTCGAGGTTCCTATAGATCGGTCTATACAAAAAGGTCCAATTTTGTTTGATGTTGTTCCACTTATGACTGGACCTCCTTTGAAAAATGATTTAAAGCCGCCACCTCATTTGCCTGCTAGCGCACCTTTAGGTTCGTGTAGTGCATACTCACCAGAATTGGCATGGAAACCTCATTCGGTCTTGGCAGCGTGTTCATATGCGGAGTTGGATTATAATGCTCTGTTGAATGATGGTTTTTGGAGTGATTGATGTCTGGTTGAAGACATAAAACTTAGCACTTCTTAGGAGGTAACCTAAGCTTCTTTTGGTTTCGTGTTTTCAATAGAGGTCAAGGAGACTTTAAATCCATGGAAGGTGAGATACCTCCAGTGTTTGCCATGCTTGAATGACTTCTAACGGTCTGTTATAGCCACTTTGTCAAAGCTATGTATGTAATACCAAGGAGGTTAGGTTTGGCAGCAGGCGTGTAGTTAGCAGTGAGAAATCTATTTGAACCATCTGCTTTAATGTCCAACTTGGCGGAGATTGCTTCATAAGCCGAGTAGTGGGTAAGGAATCTGGCAACCCTAGAGGGAGTGACAGCCTATTAGATGATGGCACCACTTCTCAAGATATTGTTGAATCCTACGCATATTATTCTTCCAACAAGTAGGGAACAACAGTCTTTGGCAAGGGAGAAAAGTAATACCCGTTCCTTTCGCATGAAGAAAGTGTGTGGTAATTATTATTATTATATTTTTTTTTCTTTTGCTTATTTCTCTTGTTTATTTTCTTCAATTGTTTGTTTGTTTCTTCCTCTATATACTTTGTTCTTCAGAGACTAACCCTTTTGTAGGTAGCTTTATTCAAGTTGGGGGGAGCCTCTCTTCCCAACATCCTTTGAGCTTGTGTGCCTCCTTGCCTAAGGTGATCTCTTTCCTCTTTTATCCGCTTTTGTATTTTCAATGAGGACATTGAACAGTTTTATTGGGGGGAGGTAACTCTTTGGTGCTTGTTTATGTTTAATGTCTTTAAAATTTAAAAAAAAATTGAAATTTTGAAAAAAAAAATAAAACAATAGTGGGATCAGACTTGGAATTTGCGAGGTATTTATTGGTTGCTTGAGTTGAGACACGCTAGCATTGCTTTGGTACTTTGCGGACTACTAGTTCTTTATGCTATCTTGTTAATGCACTTCTCTATGGCACTTGCATTTGGCACCCTTTTTGCACAACACGTATATTTGGACTTAGTTTGCCTATAACTGCTATTTGAATGTTCTTGATGGCTAGATAAGTGGAGACTTATGCCCTAGTGAGCTTTCGTGCCTTAGTTTTTTGTCGTAGTGGTGTCACGTAACTTCTTAGTTTGTCAACAGAAAGAACATACTTATTGATGGTCTCATTTATTCTTGATTGTTGAGTGCTGGAATGCACAATAATATCTCTTGGTTTTTGTTTGTCACATGGATGTTGCACCCTTGGGAAAAGATTATAGCCATTTTCTTGATGTTTGTGCTGATTCGTTCCTTTGTGTTCACAATTACCCCTTGCAATCCACTTTGAACCTTATACACGTAGCCTTTTCTTGGTTAGCTCCACCTTCCATATTGTGTTTGGAGAAAGGCAAAAATGTAGAGGTGTTATTTTTGGATGGATTGTGAATTTTTTCCTTGAATTGGTGGTTCCCCTAAGAAAAAAAGAAAGAAAGGGACACCAACATGTTTGAAAAGGAGGAATCGTGCTTTATGGTTGAAAAATATTGAAGGGTTGGAAGGAGAGATAAGGTGGAGTTGACTTAATGTTAAGGGGCACACTTGCATATTCGCCCCGTTGAAAGTGACTTGGAATACTTGCCTTTTCTCGGACACTTGAAATTATTTTATCCTAGCCTGGAAACATGACGATTCACCTACATTTATAAGCTTGAACAAAGTCCTATTTGTTCCTTGGGGTGGTAGGGAGTGGATTGATAGTTAAGAGTTCCAAGCTTGGCATTTTGTTCATGAGACCATATGTCCATCGTATAAAGCATTCTTTTCATGTCGTAGTGTGCGAAGTATTTTGTTTTCAATTACATAACTTTCAAACCGCACACTTGAGAGTTAATATGCATCTGGTCTCGAGTGATTTTCTTTGTGAGTGCATGACACAGTGAGAATTAAAGTTGAAGCTCGGTCCGGAGAGAACTTTGAGTGGCATTTCATTGGTGACTAAGTTTGAGTATCCACACACATGTGAATGTAGGTGCCATGGTTTATATGCATTTCTTGATAGCATTCTGAACTGGTTGTACCCATTGTACTTCTGCAACGACCTTGTGCCTTGGTTTGAAAGATCAATAAGTCACTTGCAGGTTGTGGATTCTATGTGAAAGGATTCACTGTGTTTTGTGGGTGATCATTGCTGGAAACCATCATGAGACTTCACTCGTCCTACTAGGGTCGCCTAGGGGTTCAAAAGTCCTATCTAACTTAGCTAGTCATTTTAGTTGTTCAATTCTTTTCTTTGCTAGGGACTAACAAAGTGAAAATTGGGGGTGTAGACACCTCCTCGAGCGGGGTATCGCCGTACAGATTGATCATTGTAGACACCCCAATTTGAAAATCCCGGATAACTTTTAAGTCCCCAATGATGACAAACAAAGAATGATTTAAACCTTTGGATTGATCTAAACATTCTGGAGCGCTACCTTTCGAAAACCGTACACAAGTGGCCGATAAGCTTCCCAATAATGAAAACGTGCCTTGAAAGCTTCAAACAATGCTCTTTTTACTCAAAAGGGTGAGAAAACACCTTAGAACTTGGTTTGAAAGTGCCAAGTGACACTTAGAATGAGTGAATACGTGTTTTGGCCATCGTGGCACCAATATATGGTCTTCGGTTTAGTCTGCTTTCAACCCAATTTTCATAACTCAAATTTCCTTATTTTTATGGTTTGATTCCACCATCTTTTAGTATATTCAAAACCCTTTTTATCGATATATAATAAGCCTTAATCCGATTTGAAATGAGGGAGATATGAGAATTTTGCCAAAACGACCACTTTTTCGACCACCTGAGGGTAAAATTGTCATATTTTTTGATGTACAAAATTATTTTTATCCAAACCACTTGGGTTAGAAAGTAGACTTAACGAGCTTTCCAACGGTTCGAAGAACACCCAAAACCAAGTTCGAGAGTGTCCGGGGTGGCCTTTCAAAGTTTGGCCTGTTAAGCTGTCAACATGTACCGTACGGCGGTCAACTGTGCCGTACGGTGGTCAACTCTGCCGTACGGTGGACATATTTCTACCGTACGGTAGAGTTTTTAACCGCCTAAACTCGAGTCGGTTGGCATGTGCCGTACGGTGGAAGCCATGTGCCGTACGGTAGAGTTTATGTACCGTACGGTGGACATTTTGTTGGTCAAAAATGCGTGCAGACCAAGTTTGCTTCATTTCTAAGCCATTTTCACTCTATAAATACCCATTCCTATTCCCATTTCAGATACACACGCCATTTTCTCACTCCCCATTTCAAAAACAAGCCATTTTCACTCCTTTTCACTTTCAAGAACACCGAAACACCTCAAAACCAAGTAAAAAAAAATCATTCTTCGAAGGCAACCCGCGGTTTAAGTCTCATACTTTGTCGTAACAGTATACCGAAGCCTTGCTCGTGCCAAAAGACTTTGCAATTGTCACAATTTTCCAAAGGAAGGTTTCGCTCCAAGAGATATAAATCTTTTTATCCAATACTTGTCTCTGTAATCTGAGGGGAAGCCACTAAACTCAGATTGGTTCCTCATACCAACTCTGGGCTTAGATGGCTTAAACATTTTCAAAGAAATCGAAACTAATGTCCCAAATCTCTATCGTGCGGCACATACTATTGCCGTACGGCAGAGATTCTTCAAGGGAAACATTTTGCCAAATCTCTTTTCTTCCTTTGTTTCATTTACTGTATAAGCATGCGTATCTACCTTAGATTGTCATGTGCTAGATAAACTTGTTTTTTAAAATTGCAAATCACAGAACATGTTCCATACGGTAAACGTCTCTACCGTGCGGTGGAGTTTATGTGGGACAGAGTAGCTGATTTAGTTATTTTCCGCGATTAATTGTTATATGCAAATATTTTTGTTGATATCTGTTTCTTTCATGGAATTTAAATTATTTATGTGCTATAATTGATTATGTGGCATAAAAGCTAAGCAATAAAATGATTTTCAAATCCCACAAATATTAGTAGAGACCGATTTTATCGGGCGAGCAGGGTGCTTTTCCAAACAAAACCTTTCCCTCTCGTAACCTGGCTCCCGAACCCAAAACTCTCTGTTTTTCGACCAAAACCTTTTTCAAATAAACGGTTTCTTGGGGTTAATCTTTTTTAAAACCCGGGTGGCGACTCTCAAACGAACCGACTATTTTCCCCTTTTTGTAACACAAAAATACACAAAAAGAGATACGGGGGATTTTTCCGAGGCATGTAGTCCACAGTGGCGACTCTACTGGGGATTTTCTTGATTTATATTTTTTAAGAATTAGTACACTTGTGAAAATAACCCTTATCAAAAGTTTGTCAAAAAGATAAGCTTCGCGCTACCTAAGAATGGTGTGGTGATTCTAACAGGGCTCTGCCCGACCACCCGGCCTGGGACTTTTTGGTTATTTCATTTGTGTAATTTTTCTTAAAAATATAATTCAATTTGAGAGCCAAGCTTGAAAATATTTGTGGGATTTTTTCATTTTATTGCTTAAACTTTTGCATTGCACGTGCATCGATGTAGGATAGCCCCGCCGCTACGTTTTGGTTACCCTACCCAGCTTGCTGGTGCTAGGACATCCCAAAATGCTTGGCAACCTTGGACGATGATGAGTCAACCTGCCGTTCGACCATTGCCATGCAGTACACTTGGCAATAGGGAGGCAAATTATTGACTCTAGTCTGGGGGACCCCTCTAAACCAAAACCGGCCTTCTGCATATAGCAAAAACATAGAACTTTTGCCAAAACTAGGACAAGGCCCTCACGTTAGGATTACATGATATATCCTAGTTACGTGTTTTCCGTTTTCCAGCCTATATGTTTAATTGCTTTCTTTACTTGCTGTTGTGCTGCATGCATGTGTTTGCTTGACTCCTAGGTTATGACCCTCTCGTTCGAAGCTTAAAAGAATTGCCTCAACCAATGAAGTGTCATGCATGTTGGAAAATGCATGTTTGCTTCAATCAAAATTCCTGGGGAATTATAAATTTTAGGGAAAATCAAAATCAAGCAAAAAATATCATTTTGTCAATAATTTCAAATTAAACTAGCTCATTAAGGATCTAACCCTCAATGGCTAGCTTTTTCAAGTTAAAAATTAGCACATTAAGTCTCTACCCTTAATAACTAATTTTTCTTCAAAATTTAAAATTTAATTATTGGAACTTAATTTTCAATAATTAGTTTCTCTTCAAATTATAACAAAAGCTTCAATGGCTATTTTAATCCTAAGTTGGTTTATTAAGACCTAACTCTTAATGACTAACTTTTCAAAATTAACCCACTAGGACCCAACTCCTAGTGATCAGTTTTTCAAATCTATCCAAAGTTATCAACAAGAAAGTAATTTTGGCTTGTCAAAGTTTTCCCTTTGTCTTATGCTCCTCATAAAGGATACACCATCAAACAGCTGAGGATTGGGGCAATTCTGTCAAGCTTGCAAACTCATGCTTGTCATGGTCTAGGAGACCTTAAATCCATGGAGTTTGGGATACCTCTGGTGTTCGCCATGCCTGAACGGCTCCTTCTGATCTAGCCTAGCCTTAAGCGCGTCTTATTCCGGCAATCATATTGCTCTGTCTCGGATGGTCTTAGATAAGGAGATTGGCTCTGATTCCCAACGCATGGAATTTGACCTACCTGACAACGACCAACCCGGATTGTTGGAATTTAACCTGCATGTTAATGCTTTCTGCATAGCATCCATACCATCCCTTTATGCTGCCCGTTTTGAGTCTTAAAATTTTCTTGAGCGGTCTGTTGAAGGTTGCCCATGTGCACGTTGTCTAAAGTTACATGAGTCCTTGGAATGGTGAAACTTAAGGAAATCAAAACCTTCCTAAGACCTCGACTAGTGCTTAATCAAAGGTTCAGCGGAGAATAAGGAATAACAAGGAAACGACGTCGTGATGTCACGTCACTTACACCACTGGCTAATGGCGGTATGCCACTGGCGCTATGTGGTTATGGTATCACGTCATTAATACTAAGTTATTCCGAGTTCAAAAGTGAAATTTCGAAAGGGAACTAGTCGAATACTTAGTTTGTTTTCACATCTCTTGAAATTTGTCATTCTCAAGGAAATTTTGCGGAATGGGGCAACCTTCAGAAGGCCGTAAACTTATGCGACACATCCCGCCTGCACATTATCTTTTGCTATCGTGTCGTGTATAGAACTCTTAAACTCGTTCGCGCGGTTTATTTTGGATTGCCTAGACCGATGAAGAGTCGTGCTTTTCATAATGCACGTTGTTAAAATTAATTAGTCCTTAGAACGATAAGATTTTGGGGATATCAAAATTTATTAAGTCTTCAATATGTTTCAGTCAATGATTCAATGGAGATTAAACGAAACAATAAAGCTAAAATGCCATGATACCCACTGCACCCAGGTTATAGTGCGAAGTCACTTACACCACTTAGGCTAATGGCGCCATGCCACATATGCCGCCTTGGATACGGTATCATGTCATTTATGCCAAATGGTTTTCAAAAGCAAAGGAATCTTTGAATGAAAAATGTTAACGACTTAATCCGTCTTGATATCTCTCAAAAACTTGTCATTCTAATCAAAGGATACACCTCAAAAGAATCTCTGAGGACTAAGGCAATCCCTTGTAGGTTATCATGATCTAGGAGACCTTGAATCCATGGAGTTTGAGATACCTCTAGTGTTTGCCATGCCCGAACGGCCCCCTCCAGCCTGGTCTAACCTTAAATATATCACAACAACCTCATTGCTTTGTCTCGGATGGTCAAGATAAGGAAATTGGCTCTGATTCCCAATGTGTGGAATTTAACCTACCTGACACGACCTACCCGTGGTTGTTGAAATCTTCAAGTCGACAACGACGACGCGTGTACAACATTCTTTTATGGCATACACATTCTTTTTTCTTTAATAAAATATAGTAAGGGCACGTTCTAAGTTCGTTTTCTTTTTGCTTTACTATCAGTACCTGGCCGTTCATCCTACACAAAGCTGTACAATCTCCTTTGAACACCTCAATGGCGGGGCAAACAAAACTGATTGAGCTGAAAAGGGCTATGGAGAAAATGAGTCAGAAAATGGAAAAAACGCTAACTCTTGTCCAATGGCTGATTAATCTTCTCATCTCTGGAATCCTGAATTCGGACCTGGGACTAAATGCTGATAATGTCAGGATCAAAGAACCTCCACAAATCTATCATCCTCCTGTGAAGCTTTCAGAAATGTTCAAAGATTTAGCTGAATTTCGTGATGCCAAAACGCATTCAAAGGAGGACGGTGGATCCCTATTCGAAACTAGTGCAGAAAGAAAGGACGTGCTTATGAATGAGATCAATCCCAAAGGCAACAAAGTATATCCCTTTGATAACATAATGCTATACAGTTGCAGAGCAAGCAAAAGGTCCGCCGACCCTCAACCCAAGTGCAAAACTCAACCAAACGGTCCTCGCACTCGACCCCGCACCTTCTCCCAATTCCCCATACCACTGTCGGTCGTCTTCGATAGACTCAAGAAAAAAGGCACTCTCCGACCACTTCCTCCAACCCCTCCACCTGTTGTTCTCCCAGCATCCCACAGCCCAAACGCCTATTATGCTTACCACCAAATGCCTGGCCACTATACCAACAACTGTTTTCGCCTTCGGATCAAAATCCAAGACCTCATTGACGATAAAACCATTCCGAGTCCACCAAAAAGGCCAAGACATCACGCCAAACACCCCATTCCACCTAGCTTATGAGGAAATTTTGATTGAATCAAAGACTGGAGATCGTCAAGGGCCATGCCGCAATCCAACCTTCCACGAGTTTTTAGAATTTTCAAAGGCTTCAAATCGAGTCAAGTCTTTGTTGCGTCAGTTTGTACTTCAAGTTTGTCATCTTTTTGTTCTCATGTTCATGTGTGTTCTCAACTTCGAGTCTGTAATCTCATGTTATTGTCAAGAAAAACAAAAAAAACAAAAGAGAGTTAGTTACGTAGTACCGAACAACGCATAGCCTGATTCCTTGCAAAAGGATACGTAGGCAACCCTCAGTGGTTCGGCCTAATCTTTTGAAAATTAATGTCATGCTTTTATGTCAAAATTATCCTAATAAACTTGGATTTTTGCAATTTTCTCTCAACTTAAAATTGTTTTCCATCATCATTTGAAAGTTATGATAAGCACTTCAAAAATGCAAGAGTACTGAACCCTCATGCAAAAAGGAGGACATTCAGGGGACCATTCCCCGACGCCACCAAAGCAACACCACTGATGAGCAATACCTTGACACACAAAAAAAGAAGAAGAGCCTGCTAGGTCGAAAACCCGCAAGGGCGATCTAGGCAAAAGTTAAGGCAAGTAATGAAAAGCTCGCTAGATCAAAACTCCCAAATTCGATCTAGGCAAAAATTAGAGCATTTTTGAGTTCCTTTTATCAAGTTGCGCAATTCAAAATGAAGAAAGGCATTATTTGCTTTTATCCAACACATAAATCCCATGGAGCCTAAATCAATTCAAAAGAACCCAGCTAGGTAGCTATCCCCTACACTGGGGTGAAATATGAAATCTGAAAGTGCCCAAACACATGGTTACCATTGGCACATCAAAAAAATGAAAGTACATTTGTAGTTGGAACTCCTTCCTCGATAAAAAGGAATTGCATGCTATATTGTTAATGCTTATCCGGGCGTCCATTAAGTAGTAACCGGACAATCGGGGCATGCTCCCACCGTATTGTTTGGGTCAAAAGATGGATAGACCTTGTGAAGGCACATTGAATGTGGTCAGCTTGGATCTCGACATAAAGCCTTTTTGACTTGAGCAATTAAGTCCGTAGGGGTCTCTTAAAACCTGGTGCTCTAAAGCCATTTGGCTCGGGGATAACCGGCCCAAAGCTCACTAAAGGGTCAACTAGAAAGCCCGAGAGATCCAGGCATCGGACGACCATATGAGGAAAAGATTGGGGGAATAAAAGAAAAGGCGTCATTCGAAAAGAAAAAAAAGAAAAAAGAAGAGCCGGTCCCCCAAATGCAAAGTTGTCACTGCGGCGCAATTCACAAAACTTCCAAGAATGGTTCAAACTCAAGATAGCTGCTAGCTCTAACCACCCAAAGCAAAACAAAATCTTTTTGAGCCTGTTATCCTTTCTTTGTTAAACCCAAGCCTTGGCCCCGTTATAACCTAAATAAAGTCCTTTCAGATTGAAAAACGCAACTTGATTAGAGGAAGATCAAAAGAGAACAGTATAATCTCCCTTGAAAGTAAACAGTCAAGGTATTGTGCAACACTGGCATCAATCCACCAACACTGGTGTCATCCAAAAGCGAACCGAGGCGTGTCAAATAGAAATTCAGTAAATCTTCATCGGCAATCCAAGACATGGGTTCATTTTCTTGCAGACAAACATCATTTGATGAAGTGAAATAATTTCTGAAAATCCTAAAGGGAAAATTATCAAATACCTGAAGTTTATCATAATAGTTTCAACGACCAATTGCATGACATGTTTGTTTTCCTTCAAAATTTCGAGTCAACATAGTCTTCCTTATCATTCGAGTCAGCACGATTTGATCACTCTCCGCCCAGTCAAGGCCACCCTTAAAACAGTCTTCGAGTTAGCGTCATCAAATTGAGTTGTCACCCCTCGAACGTCATTCAAATCTACCCAGTCAGGGGCATTCTTAGGAGAGTCACTCATTCGATAAACAGTCTTTCGAGTCAACATGGTTGTTCAATAGCAACCACGGTAGTCACTCAAAAGTTCTTTTCCTATCCTTTGTGGTCTTATCAAAATCTGCCTAAAAGGTCAATCGAGTCACTTAGTCATGTCAATTCTCAGCTTGTGGAAGCAATTTCGATGCATAAAGTAACCCTGCTTGGATACATAGTCAGTTGGTTCCCAAAACCATCAACAGCAACAGAAAATAAGTCAAATTGAGGATCCGCAGTCCACCGAGGCAAAACAACTCAAGATTGGGGTGTGAAAGCCCTGCACCATCTATTGGGGCAAATGCATGCCCAAATCCAAGACTGGGACAAGGAAGCCCAAGCTCAAACGAAGGCAGAGCCAAAATCCAAACCCCGACGAAGGCCAAGCAGGAAAGACAGTAAAGCAAAAGGGGACACTTGGTTGTGCTGCCTATTTTTCAAAAACAAAAAGAAATGTTGTCCACATTGTCGTCAAGTATCGAAACATGAGTCTTGCATAATGTACAAAAAAAGTCAATCAACTATCACAAGGGATATCTTTTCAAATAATGGCCTAGTCAACCTAAATTCTTTAACCAACCGTCCCGAAGGACATCTTTTCAAATAATGATCTAGTCAACCTAGGTTTTTCAATCAAATCTCTTAAGAGACATCTTTTCAAGTAACGGTCTAGCTGACCAGATCCCCCCCGTACTAGGAATTTCGCAGCAAACATTTTTAAAAAAAACGATCTTGGCTTTGTAGATAGGCTAGGCTAAATCTACAAAATTGACCCCCTCTTTAGTTCATTGAAACCTTAAATTTCGATGCCAACTTTCTGTTCTAAGTCTCCAAATTACATTCTTGCTCTTCAGGATTCGTTTGTGTCCTAAAACCAGGCCTTTTGTGGCCTCAAATCTTTGGGGTTCACCATTTTTATCCCAAAATTTGGTGTCTTACTAATCTATCTTTCCAAGTATTTGCCATCATGGCTTGTTAAGATCTTATCCTTAACAACCATTTTCCAAAGGGCTTGTGGAGGCCTCACCCTCGACAGCCATTCTTTTAAAATACCTTCTATCATGGCTTGTTAAGGTCTCACCCTTGACAGCCATATTTCCAATGGTTCATTGAGATCTTACCCTCAATAACCGCCTTTGAGATAGCTTGTTGAGTTCTTATTCTCAACAATCTTCTATCATGGCTTATTAAGGTCTCACCCTTGACAGCCATGTTCCCAATGGTTCATTGAGGTCGTACCCTCAATAACCACCTTTCAAATAGCTTGTTGAGTTCTGATTCTCAACAATCTTCTATCATGGCTTATCAAGGTCTCACCCTTGACAGCCATATTTCCAATGGTTCATTGAGATCTTACCCTCAATAACCGCTTTTTCAATAGCTTGTTGAGTTCTTATACTCAACAATCTTCTATCATGGCTTGTAAAGGTCTCACCCTTGATAGCCATATTTCTAATGGTTCATTGAGGTCGTACCCTCAATAACTGCTTTTCAAATAGCTTGTTGAGGTCTTATCCCCAACAATCTTCAATCATCTTTAAAAATTACCTTCAAATGGTGTAGAAAGCCTTGCTAGGTCTACATTGTTATCCTCGATATGATTGATTTGTTACATTACCCGTATCATGATTGCATATCATACATCGCATTTCCCCCATGAACTACGCAAGTCTGATCCTTACAAAAGGGTACGTAGGCATCTCGAAAGGGCGCGACCACTTTTTTTTTCATATGTTGAATTTTCAATGCATTTACTTAAAAGGTACCTCGACGGCCAAATTGGATGATCTATGTCTTTAACGCGACTTGAACCATACAGTGGTAATTAAGCCTCGTCAAAGAGGGGCAACTGTAGACACCCCAATTTGAAAATCCCGGATAACTTTTAAGTCCCCAATGATGACAAACAAAGAATGATTTAAACCTTTGGATTGATCTAAACATTCTGGAGCGCTACCTTTCGAAAACCATACACAAGTGGCCGATAAGCTTCCCAATAATGAAAACGTGCCTTGAAAGCTTCAAACAATGCTCTTTTTACTCAAAAGGGTGAGAAAACACCTTAGAACTTGGTTTGAAAGTGCCAAGTGACACTTAGAATGAGTGAATACGTGTTTTGGCCATCGTGGCACCAATATATGGTCTTCGGTTTAGTCTGCTTTCAACCCAATTTTCATAACTCAAATTTCCTTATTTTTATGGTTTGATTCCACCATCTTTTAGTATATTCAAAACCCTTTTTATCGATATATAATAAGCCTTAATCCGATTTGAAATGAGGGAGATATGAGAATTTTGCCAAAACGACCACTTTTTCGACCACCTGAGGGTAAAATTGTCATATTTTTTGATGTACAAAATTATTTTTATCCAAACCACTTGGGTTAGAAAGTAGACTTAACGAGCTTTCCAACGGTTCGAAGAACACCCAAAACCAAGTTCGAGAGTGTCCGGGACGGCCTTTCAAAGTTTGGCCTGTTAAGCTGTCAACATGTACCGTACGGCGGTCAACTGTGCCGTACGGTGGTCAACTCTGCCGTACGGTGGACATATTTCTACCGTACGGTAGAGTTTTTAACCGCCTAAACTCGAGTCGGTTGGCATGTGCCGTACGGTGGAAGCCATGTGCCGTACGGTAGAGTTTATGTACC
>BPLS01026072.1:43228-60857 GCA_019656275.1 Rhododendron kiyosumense
TACAAACCAACGGTCGGATTGGATGAGATTCCAATCCAACCCAACCCAACCCAACTTTACTCTTTCTCATCTTCTCTCTCTCTCTCTCTCTCTCTCTGTCTACGAACAACACAGACCGACGCCCCCCTCTCAAACCTCAAACCAGGCGACCTCTCTCCCTCGCTCTCTCTCTCTCTCTCTCTCTCTGCAGCAGAACCCAGCCCTCCTCTCCCTTTTTCTGAACGAAGGGAAATCACAGCCGGAGGGCCACAGCCGGCGAGAGTTTCAGAAGGGCACAGCCGGCGGCATGCATCTGTGCCGTCCATGGATCGTCAAGAATCAGAGTAGGAGACGGTCATCTCCGGATTCCGGCGTGTTCTACCGGATTCCGGCGTGTTCTACTAATTTTCGACGATTTTCCGACTAAATCAGGTAACCTCCGGCTGTCCAAAATTCTGGTACAATCAGTTAGTGATGACCTGTCAAATTATAGCTGCAGCCAAAAGGGGATGCAAATATACATCCCCCTTTCCATTTGTGCTATTTTCCATCTCCGAAATTGTTATTTTCCATCCCCATTAGAGCAATTTTTTTTACATCTGGGTACTATTATAAGTATAGCACCTGGTTTTACATTCCCAATGGGGATGCTCTTCAGGAGTTCAAAGAGCATCTTCATTTTACATTTGTTTTGGGTCAGCTTTTAGTCAGTTCACTTTTGTTGCTTCATTGAGCACTTCAAAGACTTTTGTCAGACAAAAAATCCCTTCTCGACTTTAGAGCGAGACAATTTGCCGTGGTGGAAGAGCTAACGAAGGAAGAGAGAGAGAGAGGATTGGTGGTTGTACCACTGTGACGAAGTGGAGAGAGTGTGTATTTTTCGTTTTCCAATTTAATTTTTTTTCCTTTCTAATTATTATCTCATTTTTCTTTTTAATCATTATCATATTTTTTCAATTATTATTTTTATTTCTCTTTACTCATTACTTCTCTCTCTAATCATTTTCCTATTTTTCTCTCCACTTACTACCAAAATCAAAATAGTCAAAAATGAGAACCAAGCAAAGACTTAATCTTTCTTTGTAGTACTTTTTTACATTTAACAAACAATATAAAAAATTCAATTGGACCACTTTTTCATTCTATATCTAACAATCTTTTCACACAAAATTTTTGCGCTCCACTTTTAACACTTTTTGCCATATATATATTTTTTTTTCAAAAGTCAAATGTGGATGCTCTAAGGATGGTTAAGCTTAACCTTTCTATCATTCATCTCATATGATTCTATATATACGAGAGCCCGTTTAGTGATAGTATAAGAGTGGGTGATAAGGGTGTAACTCGGACTTGCTAGTTTTTCTCGTTAGGTTTGGAGGTGAGACGACATTATGTGCATACACGAAATCACTATAAGATTTTATTCGCGCGACAAAAAAAGAGTTGATAAATTGATTTTTTAAGGATATTTTTCCCAAGTACACAAAGAAATTACATCCTATTTTATGATAGTTGAGAAAATGCATTTAGAAGTGTTTTTTCTCACACAAGGTACTTGGAGGGCCTGTTAAAAATTAAAAAAAAAAAAAGGGCGGGGGAGGGGGGTTACTTGGAGGGCCAATTTTATAAAACTTTTTCAAACTACCATAAAAAATTAGTATAATTTGTCTAAATATTTTAAGTTGTGCAGAGACCAAACAATTGTGACATCCCCTTGTGTCCGGCCATGATCGAAATGAGTGTAAGAAGTGCCTGAAATATCAAGAGGTGTACAATATCGTTTGGGCGTTTTTACTAGCAAACAAATACTTGAAATGTGCGGGCTTTTCCACATTGGGTCAGTTACACTGTAAGCTCAAAATACACCTGGGCTTCAGAGCCGAGTCGGACAAAACCCGAATGTTACTTCGGAGTTGGGACCCATTCAACTTGGAATTTAAAAGGGTAAATTTCTCTAACCGCCTCTGAAGTTTCTGACAAGTTCAAGGACCTCCCCTGAAGTTTTTTAAATAATGCTGTCCTCCCTTGCTTTTGCTGACAATACTATTATTTTCCCTTTGTTACTTTTCTGTTAGAAATCCTAACAGTAGTTGTAGATTCATGATGACATCACTATTTTTCAACTCTAAGAGCATCTCCAATAGCCTCTATCCAATCCTAGGCAAAGAGACTATCCAAAAGGCCCAAATGGTAGTTTAGCTAGCCCTTTCTAGTATGAAGCTTCCAATAGCCTAAGCAATTGGCCATTCAAAAAACTGTAAAAAAACGGAAACCTGCAAAAAAAGGGGATTTGAACTGGAAAAAAACGGAAACTTGCAACAGCTCTATTATTCCCTTGAACTGATAAAAACAGGAAAGCTTCCCTTTATTTTTCTCCTATTTCCCCTATTTCACACCGATCTCAGTTTTATTTTCCCTGTTTCTCCTATTTCCCTTCATCTTTTATTGTTCCAAACTTCATTCTTTCTTCTATTTCCCCTCAATTTCACACCAATCTCAGTTTTAATTTTCTTGAAACATCATTCCGTCTATCTTATTTATGCCTCGCAATCCTCTACTAAATTTTCTTCTTCACAATGACTCGGACGATGATAATTTGGAGTTACTTACCGTAGTCGCTATGGAAGAAGAAAGACTAAATAGTGAGAGAGGAGTAGTTCGACATCGTGGTTCTGTTCAAGGTCGCAATTATATTCATTGCGGAACTATCCTTGGCCATGAAAGGATTTTTTGCGACTATTTTGCCGAACCACCCGTTTATCCTCCTGAGTATTTTCGAAAGAGGTTTCGTATGAGCCGTTCTCTTTTTCTCCGTATTCAAGCTGCGATAGAAGCACATGATCCATACTTTGTCCAAGGAAGAAATGCTGCTGGAATGCTCGGTTTGTCTTTGCTTCAAAAGATGACAGCAGCAATTCGGATCCTTGCTTATGGGTATCGGCTGATTTTTTAGATGAGATTGTGAGGATAGGAGAAAGCACCACAATAGAAAGTCTAGAGAGATTTGTCAAAGCGGTGATTGAGATTTTTTTTGGTGAATACTTAAGGTCACCCACTAGCAATGACATTGCTAGATTGCTAGCAGTTGGTGAATGGCGTGGATTTCCTGGGATGTTGGGTAGCATTGATTGTATGCATTGGAAATGGAAGAATTGTCCAACGGCATGGAAAGGAATGTATAGTGGCCATATTCGCGAACCGACAGTTATTCTGGAAGCCATAGCATCATATGATCGATGGATACGGCATGCATATTTTGGATTACCGGGATCTAATAATGACATCAATGTGCTAGAAAGATCAACAGTATTTAGTGAATTGGTCCAAGGACGTGCTCCTTGCTTCGATATCTTCCGTGTAGAAGAATATTACCCCAAGCGTAGGGTTTGAATATCGATGAAGCAAAATAATCCGGAGAAGTCCGGGATCGTATCCAAGGGAATTAGTTTATGGCTCGCCTCGGATTTGTAGATGCAAGTAAGGATTTCGACTTTTTGCCAGTCAACTTGGTTTTACTTTGAACGATGGAATTAAAATGGCTAAATTAAGAACGAATTAACTAGGAAAAAGATAGGTTAGGTCTAGGAATCCTAGCACTCATGACTTGGGCTAAATCACATTTTCCACCAATTCACGCGATTTAAAATACACAATTGTAGGTACCTAAACCGGGAAAAAGAGATTCGATTATCAAGCTAGCTCTAGAACTCATTTGGTAAACCCCTCGAGCGACAGAGCTCTAAGCATCATGTGTGGTAGGTAGTCTATACTCCTACCTACACATGATCAAAGAGGTTAACACCTCGGTAATTCCCCAAATGAATCCGAACCCCACATTAATTTTTCAAATCTAGAAATTTAAGCATTATTGGTGAGAAAACGCAATTGTCGCCCAAGCCACGGGATGCTAATCATCCCATGACCCAACCCTTGAAACTACTCACACATATCTACGAAGATAAGAGCAAGCGAAAATTGACTAAGCATAATTGAAAACACAAGACTAGAAATAAAATGGATTAAACGATAGATCAGAAGAAGAGTAACAACTTTAATTAAGGCAAAAATATCAAAAACTAACAATTAAAGGCAGAAATTGAAATATTCAAAGCTGGAAAATTAAGAACACTCAAGAACACTATTAAGATGCAAGCAAATCTATCCTAGATCTAAAATTATACCAAAAAACGTCCTACTACTTGTTTTTGGATCTCCTTACATCACTCCTTTTATTTCCCGTTTGGAATATTCTCTGAAGATGCTCCGCTATCGCGCTCGGCATCGCTGGCCACTAAGAGGCTCGGCATCGATGTCAAGCGAAACATCCCATCGATGCCGAGTAGTGTAAGGGGCTTGGCTGTAATGGGGCTCGGCATCGATGGACCTCAATACTTCCCATCGATGCCGAGGTTAATAGTGGCCTTGCTCGCTGCTGCTGTCTTGCTCGAGCAATGCTTGATCTAGCCTTGGCCATTCTGCTTCAGCCTTGGCCACGCCTTGGCCGTTGCTCTTCTGCCCGGGCTGAGCCTTGGCCATGCCTTGGCCACACCTTGGCCACGCTCTAGGCCTTTAAAGCTCCTTCTTAGGCGATTCGCCTGCAAAACAACACCAAAACATTCTACGAGCAAAAATCATTAAAAACAACTAATTAGCACTTAAATTAACAGTAAGCCTAGTTACTAGCGCACCCTATATTCCATTTCCGGGTGCTTATCACTCCTCCAGCCAATTACTCAATCAACGGTCATAACTATACAATGGGATATTATCTAGCAGATGGTATATATCCTCGATGGTCTACATTTGTGAAAACAATTCCGTGTCCGCAAGGAAACAAGAAAAAGTTTTTCGCAGCGGCCCAAGAGTCAACAAGGAAGGATGTAGAGTGTGCATTTGGGGTGCTTCAAGCTCGTTTTGCAGTTATACGTCAACCTGCACGTTTTTGGAGACTGAGCATGCTTAAAGTTATTATGAAGGCATGCATAATATTGCATAACATGATCATTGAGGACGAACGAGAAGACGATGCGCAAGACTATGAATATGAAAGGAATGATGGACCTCCCCCCGAACCAGTATCGCATGAGCATACTATGGAACTTATGGAGTTCATTCGACGCCAACATGCTATTCGAAGTAGAGAAACTCACTCCCAAATTCAATTAGACCTCGTCGAGCACTTATGGGAGCGACATAGCCAGTCGTAGGAATTTGTAGTAGTAAATTTCATTTATGCAAGTATCTAATCCCATTTATGAATGTAATCCCATTTATGCAATCATGTAATTCTCATCTATGTAATTCGAAGACTTGTGCCATTTTTTTCCTAAACATCTGTTACGTTATAACCACCAAACATCTTATTTTTTCAAAAATGTCTTCTTTCATACTACAATCCTTGCTCTAGTCTTCTGTTTTTTTTTATGCTGCTGTTGTCTCTGCTGCTACTGGTATGGCAGCTCTCTACTATTGCTGTGGCAGCTTGTTCTGATTCTGAACCTGTTCAGGTTGAAGATCGCAACAATGGTCACATGCTTGTTGCTTCAATTGCGATCAATAGCACTTGAAGTTTGTTTTTTTTTGCTGTTTTGCTGCCGTCCTTTGCAACAGCCAAAAGTTGCCTAATTGGTGGTAGTTCTGCCATGGATTTGTCATACATGTTTGTTCATGTGTATGACAGAGTCCTATGGATGTTGTTCATACTCTGGCCTGCTCCCATTTGTTGGAATGGTGCTATATCCCTTTTGTAGATGGGTAAACAAATGTATCTCGGGGCTTCTCTCAATGTTATCCAAAAAAAACTATATTTGATTTTAGTGGAGGGAACAAGAAAATGAGGGCTACCAAACAAAGGCAATTGCAACCTAGTGTAGTTCCAATTCCCCTTTGGCATGATCCTCCCTGGGAATATGAAGGCAGATTTCACAATGGCAACAATAACAATTACACCAAACCTTGATCCATGACTGAATTCAGACCAAAACTTTGCAGCAAGAAACAAATATTGATAATAGAATTTAGCATATAAGAATCAGCCATGCACAAACATTCATCAGATGTAAATTTCGCCATCAAAAGGCTTACAAAGTTTGACACTTCGATTACTAACAAACTTAGCTAGCAAAAACCAGCAATCGTCAAGGCAACAAAAACCAGCAATCATCTACATTCTTGATGACAAAACTATAACAAAAACCAGGAATCATCGAGGCAAACTAGTTCAACCCCGCCAAAACATGTAGATATCCAAAAAAGTTCAACTACTAACAATTCTAAATCCTTTTTTTGCGCTGTTGAAGGATCTCCCTTTGTCGGCTTTGATAGTACTCTTGTTGCACATGAGGCAAGGCACTTGTATCCACCAACATTATTCTCCCCTCCTCTTTCATCTCTTCCACACGAAGCAGTTTTTTCTTAATAGAGATTTTCTCTTCCCCTTGACGAAGTTTCTCTTTCTCAAGTTGGTGTCTCTCTTGCTCTTGAACATGTAGTTGTTGGATAATGTCCATTTTCTTGTCACTCGCTTTTTTTTGTTCTTCCTTGATATCAGTTAGTATTCCTACAAGAGGAGAACTGGAAATTTCAACTTTCTTTCTTTTTTTAAATCGCTCCTTCTCACCTTTATTACCCGGAGGTCTCTCCAAGTCCACAAAGGTGGCATCACCTTCTCCAAGATCTACCAACTCTGGAGTAGAAGGAGAAGGTACTGTCCAAGTTTTGTTCTTCTTTGGTTTTTTCCTCTCAACGTCCTCCAACCACTTTGGTTGGTACCTCAACTGTTTCCAATAGTGTTCAAACTGAAATGAGCTATTTTTGGAGCTATTTTTGGAGCTACTTTTTGAGGTATCGAGTGACTTGTAGTAAGTTTTTGCTTCAGAGACCTAAAAACATATTAAAAAAATTACATCAGATGTTAAAACTATGAAGCAATGAGCTGCTGTAATGGTTAATATTGAGCTCAATACCTTGTCTTCCTCGGTCGCACCACTTTGATGCCTCAATTCTATTTGAGCATAGCATCCACAGAACTTGTTAACAGAAAGTTGAATCGCGGACCACTTGTTCATTAGAGAGTTCTCATTACACTCAGAAACGAAAGACTTATGCTCGTGGAAATAATCCCACACTCTTCTCCAATATGTTTTACGTTTCTGGTCATTCCTTTGCACGGCATCCAAGCTTATATTCAGATATGCCGATACAAGCAATTTGTCTTCTTCATCGGTGAAGTTGCCACCACGTTGCGGTTTCTTAGAAATGGATCCCATTTGAGCTGAGGTTTGAGATGCTTGGGTGAACTCTTCTGCATTTTGATTTGCATAAGTAAATCCAACTTCATCTTGAGGCTCCATTGAGAGTTCATCTTTTAAGATCAAACCATCTTGTAAGAGATTGTGAAATATGCATTTTTCTGCGCATCCATCCCTACAAGAACAAGAAGGTATCAACGAAGCTGACCATTCTTTCCTAGCCAATGGAAGTAATAGGACAAGGAGAATGGTGTTATGACTGCTGCGAACAATTTATCATCTATAAGGTACTGTCACTTTCTGCACTTTTGACCATGTATCAAGTGTGATCGTATTTAAGCTTGCTGAGTAAAAATATTAAGATTTTGATACAGTGTTTTTCCTTCAAACTACTTGTACAGTGATGGCAGTGATACCCAACATATGATTACCGAGTCGTTGCTCAACACAGATGATAGTTTCGAAGAGATGGAGAAATTAGCTTTTATATCCTCCTGCATCATAGATTCTGTGAAGGCTGGAGGTTCGGTCCTTATTCCCATTGGACAATTGGGCATTGTACAACAGCATTTGGAATGCATTTCGTGTGCCTTAAAAGTCATTAAATCTGAAGGTATGTTACCGTCAGATTTCTTATTGAAACTATACATGATTCTGCAATCTTCACTTTCATTATGTGAGGTAGTATTTTTGTTTTTTCACCTTCTAAGAAACGATCCTTGAAAGTGAAGTCAGGAATTTACGAACCACAATGGCAGATAATCTTTTGCTTCTACCTTGGTTGCTTGACCCTGCTAGCTATATCAATTACCTAGCTATCAATTGGCATGTCCCTAGTTTTTGTTTCTCCAGCTTGCTACATGGCTGATATCAATTACCTACAAGGTAGTAGTATGATACCATTATGCCTAGGAACCTTGAGCGGTAGTTATGCTCAATGGGGCATTTTATCAAACAGCTAAAATGCAAACCAAACAACCTGAAGGATTGTTTTGAGACTTTATACCATTGAGACCTAATCTTCTCCAATTTCATACCCAAATTGATATGGTTGAAAACAATACATAATCTAAACCAGAATCACATGTAGAACTTGTAATTTTGAAAGAGGGAGAAGCATACCTTGTCTTGATGTTAGGAGGATGAAAAACAACGGATAAGTCCAGCAGAGAGAATGGGAACGTAGCAAACCCAACAATGAATTTGCTTGTTGAAGTAGAGATGAGAAAAGGAGGGAAACCGAGACCTGTTGGGCGGGACAATGGAGATGAGTCATCAGAGAAAGCGAGGGAAAGTGAGCCGGAGAAGAAATCGCCCAAAGACGAGAGCTACAGTGCCACGCCTGGCCAAACGAAGTACTGTAGCACACAACCAAATCCCCGAGCGTGGAGCTAGTCTGTTGGGAAGGGGTTTTTGGGCTTTGGCTAGTCATTTTGCTGAAAACACTCCCTTTGCTTAGCCTATTGGAGATGCTCTAATATACCTATTTTTCCCTTCATTAATTACCGCTAGGTCCGCTGCCAGTTAATAATTTACATGAAATATTTTTACTATTCATGTGTTATGTACTACTTGTACCTATGATCAAATTCTCCAACACCTGATTGGCCACTATTTTTTTTTAAAAATCTCATGCTTGGATTAAATTTAAAACCCTCTTCAAAAAATATATTATCCCCAGACCTAGCCTAAGCTAAAGCTTATGTTGTGGCCAATTTAGACCTCCAATTTTTTTTTGAATTTCCTAGGCTCCTCCTACTTTTTTTATCCCTTACAATAGTCCAACAAAATGGTCTTATTTAAAATTTTTGCTTTAAGCCCCAAAAAAGTTAGGGTTGGCTCTGATTTTCCATATCCCTGCATCTCTTATTTTTTCATATCATGTGTTCTTTTTTCTTTTTGTATTATGTTGTGAAATATTTTATGAGATGTAGATAATCCATTTTGAATATGTTTTATTTTGGACGTCAAAAAAACAAAAAAAAAATTGTTGTATTGGACCTAATATTGCCATGTAGGAAAAACTAATTTCGTGATACCCATTTGCATCACAACTCAGCCACCCCCATTCTTCCTAAATATTTTGTCTAGTTAGACCATGTGTCAAAGCAAAAATACAAAATGAAACTACTACTAGTAAAGATTAAATAGAGTATTCTATGGAAATACTAAGAGTAAACAAAAATTTGAAACTTATAAAACCTAAGGAAAATGCAAAAAATCCCTACTTGTTACATTAATATTATGAATTGTGACATAAAAGGGAAGTAGAAACCTCAGGGGATGTCTCTGCATTTGTTAGAAACCTCAGGGGAGGACAGTGAAATTTTCCCAATTTAAAAAGGTAAGCATCCGGCTCCCCTCTCATTTTAAAATCCAATGCGCACACACTCTCTCTCTAGAATGCGCTCATTCCAGACAGAGAGAGAAACGAGGGAGAGAATCAGAAAACGATAAAAAGCAAAAAACAAAAAATGGCGACCCGACTTATTTTGTCGATAGATCAGAGATCTTGGCGTGGATCACTCATCTCTACATCTCAATCTCTCCAAAGTCGAAGAGGTTTGTTCCTCTTCGCGTTCTAAAAGCCCTAACCCCCACGAAATTCAGATCTTTCGAAGCATTATGCGTTGTTATTGAACAATTTTTTTGGGGGTTCATTGATTGCAGGCGTGTTCAGGTGCGGTTCATTGCCAACTGATGGACGTGGTTCACACCGAATTGGTGCCAATGCACAAGGTGAACTTCGACGCCAGGAACGAGTGCGAGATGATACAGAACTACAAGGTTCTTCAAGATGTCTTTAACAAACTCAAGATCACCCAGGTTTTTCAATGTTTCCCCCCCCTAATTTCTCATATTTGTGGTTCTGAATTTATGCTTTTAGGGTTTCACTAGAGCGTTGTTTGCAGAAAGAAAATGAAATTTAACTAATTTTGCCTGAATAATTGGGCTTGTTGAGTAATTTCTTATTTCTTGAGGGTAATTCATTGATTTTGTCTTGTGTTGGGGGTTGCAGCATATTGAAGTGAGCAAGTTGTTGAAGGGAAGGCCCCTTGATAATCTGGAGTTTATGCAATGGATGAAGCGGTACTGCGATTCTGTTGATGGAGGCTGTCTACACAAGTAATTTCCAATCCAAGGTTTTTTTTTGTGCGTGTGTGTATGTATGTAATTCTCTTGATTTGTTTTCTTTTGGGAGATACTATTTACATTCTTGTTTATTTAACTATTATTTTCTTGTTTGGGATGAATCAGTGGTACTTCTTGTAATATTTGTAGATGGTGTCAATCTAAAACTCATTTTCTAGAAAATGCTTACTGACGGCATCTGAAGAACAAATAAGAAATTTTAACACATTTTTTACTTATAATTAAACTATAAGTAGTTAATTGAACTAAGAGCATCTTCAGCCCTTACTCTTTAATTTGACTTCAAAGCAAATTCTGAGTATAAGCCCTCTAAACTCACTCTAGTCCTTGATTCAAAGTCATATCAGATTGGGTTATACTCAAAATTTTAACCAAATCAAGGGAGACTCAATTTTTTACTAAAGTTCCCTAAGGCTAGTTTTAATCTTTACAATCTATTGTAATATTTGTCTATACTAATATACAGTGGCGGACTCAGGAATTTGACGTAGTGGGGGCACCAATTTTCTTTGTAACACCGTAATACATGAGTTACAGTTAAGTACATTCACACCCAAATAATTTTAATTAGCATTCATGATAATGTAATAATTTTAAAGTATTTATGCATTTTAATAACAAACTACTTGGGCAAACTTGTGCACTTCGACTATATTCGTTAAAACAAAATTATCACATGTTCATCATTTATTTTCTTATTATTAACTCTACAAGTACAAATTTTGGAGACAAAAAATGAACAAATACAATGTATGGATTTATATTGAATACTACACAAATGATTGAAGACGTTGGGGAGTGGGGAAACCTTAGTTGTAAAAGAGTAGTGGATTTTGAAAAAAACCAAAAAAAGTTAGCGAGTGGGACTCAAACTCATGCCATTCCTTTCCCATGGCCTGTCACTTACGACTGCACCAGACTTTCACATCTTACATATTATAGCATATATAATATATAAACATGCAAAATCGGGAATATTTTTTTTAAATGGCTTGGGGGCACGTGACCCCATGTGTCCCAAGGTGGGTCCGCCCCTGCTAATATATAAAGGGAGCGCACAAGTTGGTGCCTCCCATTTTTGAAGCCCATCATCAAAGTAATTTTGAATATTTTCACAATCAAAATCCAAATTTTATATCCGATTTTACTATAAAATGAATTAATCTTGGGCCGAAATTGTAAAATCAATCAAACTCAACCACACATCCCACACCCAAAAAAACTACGCACCCCCAACCCCACTCCGCGAATACTTTTACTTGCACTGCACATGCACATGCACATGCATGCACAGAAGGGTGTTCCCCCAACCGCTAGTTTACAATAATGCCTCTATTAAAGCTTTTACTCAAACATTTGCTCGGATTTGGGTTTTTCCATTGGAGTACTTTATACCAAATGAAGCTTTTGCTCAAATTTTCACTCAAATTTAAGCAAAAATTAATGAAGGGCCGGAGATACTCTGAGAAAAGATCAGCGAAACGGAAACATATGGTTCATTTGGTGTGGGTTTCCATTAACTGGATAACTAATACTAGCTAAGTGGAAATTTTATATTAGCTGATAGGTGCGTAAATGTTCACATTAGCGCCCTCTAATTTATCTTTATTAAGTTTCATTTATATTATTATTTGGAGCTTAATGCTTAATTATTGTGATTGTAGGTATTTGAACAATTTGATACAAAAAACGCGAAGTTGGAGTACTTGAAGTTAGCTCTTGCCGCAAGCATGAGTACAGAGGAAAAGGAGTAATACTTGCAAGTCAATTGGCCAAAGAATTAGACTGTCGCAGGAAGTAAAAATAAGAATTGGACTTGGACTTCTATTAGGTGGCCCAAATAGTTCACATTTAGTTGGACTAAACTAAATGATGGGCCTCCTAAGCTAATTGTCGGCTGGGAATTTAAAGTAGGAGAAAGTTTTTTTAATGGATGGGCTACAGCACTTATCCTAGGGCTTCCCACGGTACAAAACAGAGGAACGGAGCTGCCGACTACGGGGTACAAATAGAGGAACGGGACTGCCGACTGGGGGGATTCCGAATTTTATTTGACAGTTATAGATTGATTTCTTCAGCGCTTGTTTTCTTTTCTCTTTCAAGTTTGAAGCTTTGTTCAATTACCTTCTCCGGTAACTTATTTTAATTTCTACTCTTTATTAAAGTTATTCGTTTGTGTTTATTTGGTTTAGATCTCTTGTTTATTTTCTTTCTCTAGTATTAGAAGTATGATTCAAATTAGAGTTTTTTGTGTTTCTTGTTCAATGCATAGTGAGTAGTCATACAGGTAGGGTCGCGGGGTGATTAGCACACCGTGGCTGGTTCGGGCACTGCTCCTTTTATCAAACAATGAAAAAACGATTTTAGATTGGAAAATACTTTCCGCGGACGAATCTGGGCATCGTCGGAGCCCATGTGAACGGGGGAATGGGGGTCCAAAACTCATTCTTCGCTGCGCATGGGTATACGACGACCATAGGGTCCCGCATCTTGCGGGGTATCTTTTTGAATCTAAAATTAAACGTTTTTAAGAACTCCAAACATAGAAGGTTAATCCGGATTAGTTACAAGTGCTATGAACCCTATGACCGTACCTTGCTTTTTAATTATTTAAAAGAATAGTTATTTCTTGTTTTAGTTAATCTCACAATCAAACCGGAAAGGGATGGCTACCTAAGAGCCCATTTAAGTTATAACCACCCGAGTTTTTAGTCAGCACACATCACCGTTTTTGTGGATTCGACTCCGGACTTACCGGATATTATGCTGCATCGGTCTCCACCCTACGCTTGGGGTAACCCATTAATTTAGGATTAGGAAATCGGTCAAGTATTTTTGGCGCCGTTGCCGGGGATGGTTACGTGTGTTAAGAATTCGGGTAGTTATTTTTTATTTATTTTCTTTTTAGTTCTTTATTTTTTTAATTGTTGAAAAGCAGAAAAAAAAAATGGCCCATTTTGCAAGGTGGTATGGAGGTTATGCAAGACAATTTGATTGTCCAATGTCACTTCCTATATTTTATGGTTTGGGTTCAGAAAATCCTTTTTTGCATGTACATAACCTTGAGGAAGCTTTTGGTAGTGATGAAGTGGCTCTTTTACATGTATTTTCAGCATCGTTGCGTGATAGTGCTTATGATTGGTTTAATTGTTTGAGTCCAAAATTGATATGGAGTGAGATTGTAATACAGTTTTTCAAAACTTTCAGTCCCTCATATGAGACTCATATGCTTTTACAAGAACTATCAGATTTCTCTCAACAAGATGATGAGTCTTTGTTGTAGTGTTGGGAGCGATTTAAAAATATTGTATTCTCTTGGTCGAGTTTTAATTGTGAGCTTGGCAGTCTTCTGGCTACCTTTTGTCGTGGTTTAAATCCTAAGACATTCGAGGTGGATTTTAGATCCACTGACGAATTTCTAGATAAAAATCCTGAAGAGGCTTGGAATTACCTAGATGACTTAACCCAAAAGCTCCAATTTTGTGAGTTGACTGAAAGTTCTGAGAATACCAATTCTGATGGGAGGGAAAAAGAGGAAATAGAGCTGCCTTATTTTGATCAATTAGCTGATTCTCTTTCTTGCAATCAAGTTGAAAATTTTCAAGTGGTAAATTCTTGTGTATTGGAAGATGAAATAACAGAGTCACTGGTAACTAACGAAATAGTTGGTTCACCTGAAGTGCAACAGTCTTCTCGAGAGTATTCTAGTACACTTGAAATGGATTTTCATGATGCGACTCCTGAGGAGTCGTTGCCAATAATTGTGCAAAGTCCAATTGTTCTTGATGATCAACTATCCCTAGCCATAGATGTTGATGTCATCACTCCTATTGAGTCTCCTCCATTGCAAGAGATTATGATGTTAGAACAAATTGACTTTCTTGGTGTTGATAATTTTAATATGGTTTACCATCCATTTTTTCTTACACTCATCAACAACTGGAAAGTTAATTTGGTTGGGAGTATGCAATTGGTAGAATTTAAATTTCAAACGCGACAAAGGCAATTGAAATACTCTAAGTATTTGATTTCATGGCATGGTCGCGTACAATTTTTAATGGAGTGCTTGAAGTGGGGTGAGATGTTACAATTTGTTGCACTTCATAGTGTAATGAATAGTTGGATTTCACGTGATGGGAGTGAATATCATTAACTTTTTGTATTTTGTATTTTTTTTCCCTTTTCTCTTCCTTAGATTAGCTACTTTTATTTTATTTTTGTGAGGAATAACATTGCAGGATGCTTCGTTCAAGTTGGGGGGTCTTCTTCCCGCAATATTATTTCTTGCATAGTTGTCCATTACGAGGTGATACCTTTCCATTCTTTTTCTTTTGTGTCCTATTTTTGTTCTTGCATTCAATGAGGACATCGAATGATTTAAGTTGGGGGGAGGAATTACTTTGGTAGTTTATTTAAAAAAAAAACTTGTTGGATCCTTTTTATTTGAGACTTGGAGATTGCAATGTTTACTTGTTGGTTGCTTGTGCTAAGAATCTGTGGGCATTTCTTGAATATTTATGTTGCATGGTAGTTTTTTTTTGCTAGCTTGGCGATAGAAATTTATCCTGGCATACACTCTTAGCATCTTTGCACAGCACGTTTCTTGGACCTTGACTGCTTGTGAGTTGTAACTTGAGTACTTTCAATGGCTAGATTAGTGGAGATTGTTGCCCATGTGAGCTTTAGTGTCTTACCTTTCTTTGGAGTGGTGTCACATAAATTCTTGGTTTGTCGTAAAAAAGGAAGCTAGATCGTTGTCGATCTCATTCTCTTTGTCGTCAAGTATTAGGACTTAAATGCATGCCTATTATTTCTTCTTTTGGGAATGGAAAGTTACATGGTTGTATTGCCCCTAGGAGATGATAGTAGGCCATTTTTGTGCTTTGAGCCGGTTCGTTTCTTTTTCTTAAACACTTTATCCCTTGCAAGCCACATTGTGCCTTTTGCATGAGCCTTTTTCTTGTTAAGCTTCACCAACCATATTGTGTCTTGAGAATGGCAAGTTAATCATGTGAAAGTTAAGTTTTGAAGAGAATGGAGAAAGCGTTTTTGAGAGAGATGTGCTTGAAATATTGTGTGTTCTTCCCCATAGCTAAAAAAAAAAATATTGAGCAAATTACAAAGAAAAAAAAAATAATGGAACTTGAATGAAAAAGGGGAAGATACTCATACATTTGTTTGAAGAAAGGAACATGTGAACTTTAAGGGGAATTGTGTGAAGGGTGAAAAATAAGAGAGATGTGGTGGAGTTGAAAAGAATGATAAGGGGGTGAACATTTTTACACTTGCCCTATGTTGTTATAGCCGATTCTCGAACACTTGCTTGTGATTTATCCTAACCTTTGAAGCACTTTTCCTTACCCAATGATATAACCGAATGAAAGTCCTATTTGATCTTAGGGGCAATGGGTTATGGATCGATGGATAGATAGTCTTTAATGCTTGACATTCCTTTCATGAGGTCATGTGTCTACCTTAAAAAGCTTTCCATTCGTGTCTAAGTGTGCTGGGTACTTTGATTCTTTATTGCAAAACTTTCGCCCATACACATTGAGAGTTTATTAAATGCACCATGTTTCGAGCGTTTTCTTTTGTTGAGTGCATGACACAGTGAGAATTGAAGTCGAGACTCGGTCCGGAAAGAGTACTTGGTTGTGGTTCACTTGTTGTTAAGGTCCTTACTCACACACGCTAAGCTTGGATGCCATTATTTATTTCTATGTCTTGATAGCCTCTAGAACTATTTTCGTATATGCTATACTCTTGGCGTTGGCATATCAAAGAGTTGCATTGCAGTTTCTTTTTGGGTTCCAAGTAAGGGATCCGCGGTGTTTTGTGAGTAATCACTGCTGAAAACCCTCACGAGACTTCACTCGTCCTACCAGGGCCGCCTGGGGGTTTAAAAGAACTATCGGTTTTAATTTATTTTCTTTAGTTGCATTTTGTTTTCTTTGCTCGGGACTAGCAAAGTGTAAGTTGGGGGGTGTGATAGGCGCATAAATGTTCACCTTAGCGCCCTCTAATTTATCTTTATTAAGTTCCATTTATATTATTATTTGGAGCTTAATGCTTAATTATTGTGATTGTAGGTATTTGAACAATTTGATACAAAAAGCGCGAAGTTGGAGTACTTGAAGTTAGCTCTTGCCGCAAGCATGTGTACAGAGGAAAAGGAGTAATACTTGCAAGTCAATTGGCCAAAGAATTAGACTGTCGCAGGAAGTAAAAATAAGAATTGGACTTGGACTTCTATTAGGTGGCCCAAATAGTTCACATTTAGTTGGACTAAACTAAATGATGGGCCTCCTAAGCTAATTGTCGGCTGGGAATTTAAAGTAGGAGAAAGTTTTTTTAATGGATGGGCTACAGCACTTATCCTAGGGCTTCCCACGGTACAAAACAGAGGAACGGAGCTGCCGACTACGGGGTACAAATAGAGGAACGGGACTGCCGACTGGGGGGATTCCGAATTTTATTTGACAGTTCTAGATTGATTTCTTCAGCGCTTGTTTTCTTTTCTCTTTCAAGTTTGAAGCTTTGTTCAATTACCTTCTCCGGTAACTTATTTTAATTTCTACTCTTTATTAAAGTTATTCGTTTGTGTTTATTTGGTTTAGATCTCTTGTTTATTTTCTTTCTCTAGTATTAGAAGTATGATTCAAATTAGAGTTTTTTGTGTTTCTTGTTCAATGCATAGTGAGTAGTCATACAGGTAGGGTCGCGGGGTGATTAGCACACCGTGGCTGGTTCGGGCACTGCTCCTTTTATCAAACAATGAAAAAACGATTTTAGATTGGAAAATACTTTCCGCGGACGAATCTGGGCATCGTCGGAGCCCATGTGAACGGGGGAATGGGGGTCCAAAACTCATTCTTCGCTGCGCATGGGTATACGACGACCATAGGGTCCCGCATCTTGCGGGGTATCTTTTTGAATCTAAAATTAAACGTTTTTAAGAACTCCAAACATAGAAGGTTAATCCGGATTAGTTACAAGTGCTATGAACCCTATGACCGTACCTTGCTTTTTAATTATTTAAAAGAATAGTTATTTCTTGTTTTAGTTAATCTCACAATCAAACCGGAAAGGGATGGCTACCTAAGAGCCCATTTAAGTTATAACCACCCGAGTTTTTAGTCAGCACACATCACCGTTTTTGTGGATTCGACTCCGGACTTACCGGATATTATGCTGCATCGGTCTCCACCCTACGCTTGGGGTAACCCATTAATTTAGGATTAGGAAAT
>BPLS01026072.1:99563-123828 GCA_019656275.1 Rhododendron kiyosumense
GTCATGTCGTGCCAAGCAAAGACCGTGCCCGTGCCCGTCCACGTGCTAACTAAGACCGTGCCGTGTCGTGCCGTGCCAAGACACGACCGTGCACATGCCCGTGCCGTGCCACATTTAATCGTGCCGTGCCCGTGTCGTGTCGTGCCGACCCGGCCCGTTTGACACCTCTACTCATGAGCTTGCTTCGGTTGGAAATGAAATCATGTTTGCTAGATAAAACGGAAATAAACAAGTGGTTCCTATATCCTGTTTGAGTTTAAAGACCACGAGAAAAATACATGACGGTTAGTAGGTATTTAGACTACTAGTCATGCGAAGAAAATTATTGAAAAACATGACAGTTAGTAGGTTTTTAGACTACTAGTCATGTCAAGAAATTGATGGTGGAGCACATGATGGTCAGTAGGTTTTAGACTACTAGTCTTGTGAAGAAAAGATGGTGAAACACATGACGGTTAGTAGGTGTTTAGACTACTAGTCATGTGAAAAGAAATAGTGATACCTAATAGATGTAAAAACTATAGATCAGTAAGTGATAAGAACTCTGAAAGTGTACATTTGAGATAATGAAATCGAAAAAGTATAGGTTTCAGTGGGTGTCATATGGATTAAAGTGTGCATAATAGGGCAAAACGTGTTTGTTGGCTCTAATTGATATTACTTGTGTCTACTATGGATCAAATCTTACGTACTAGAACCAATAAATATTTGTTGCCTCGAATCAGTACCGCTCTCACTACAAGTTCAATTTTATAAATCTAGATACTCCTGTGTTACTTCGGTTGGAATGAAATCATCATGTTTGATTGACAAGACGGAAATAAACAAGTTGTTCCTGCATCTTGTTTGTGTATGACTGCTGACCATGAGAAAAACACATGACGGTTAGTAGTTTATAAGATTACCAGTCTTGTGTTGAAAAGATGGTGAAAAACGTGACGGTTAATAGGTTTTTAGACTACTAGTCTTGGTAGAAAAGATGGTGTAACACGTGACGGTTAGTAGGTCTTTTGACTACTTGTATTGTGAAAAGATAAAAATGATACCTAGTTGATGTGAAGACTACTGATCATTAAGTGAAAAGAACTCCGAAAGTGTGCATTTGGGTTAACAAAATCGAAAAGGAGAGGTTTTAGTCTATTCCATAGGGATTATAGTGTGTGTTATAGATCAAAACGTGCTTGATGGCTCAAATTGATGTTGCTTGTGTATATTATGGATCTAATCTTACGTACTGGATTCAATAAATATTTTTATCCTCGAATCAATGTCTCTCTCATAAGAGTTGGTCAAATTTATAAATCTAGATACTCGTGTAAGTGCTTCGGTTGGAAATGAAATCATCATGTTTGCTTGATATGACGGAAATAAACAAGTGGTTCCCATATTCCGTTTGTGTTTGATGACCACGAGAAAAATACATTGACTGTTAATAGGTATTTAGACTACAAATCATGCGAAGAAAATTAGCGAAAAACATGACGGTTAGTAGGTTTTTAGACTACTACTCATGTGAAGAAAAAGATGGTGGAGCACATGACGGTTTGTAGGTTTTATACTACTAGTCTTGTGAAGAAAAGATGGTGAAACACGTGACGGTTAGTAGGTTGTTTGACTACTTGTCTTGTGGAAAGATAATAGTGATACCTAGTTGATGTGAAGACTACTGATCACTAAGTGATAAGAACTCTTAAAGGGTGCATTTGGGCTAACAAAATCGAAAAAAGAAAGGTTTTATTCGGTTTCATAGGGATTATAGTGTATGTTATAGATCAAAACGTGCTTGATGGCTCAAATTGACGTTGCTCGTGTCTCTTATGGATCAAATCTTATGTACTGGATCCAATAAATATTTGTATCCTCGAATCAATGTCTCTCTTACCGGAGTTGGTCAAATTTATAAATCTAGATAATCGTGTGTTTGCTTTGGTTGGAAATGAAATCATCATGTTTGCTTGATAAGACGGAAATATACAAATGGTTCCTATATCCTGTTTGTGTTTGAATACCACGAGAAAAATACATGACGGTTAGTAGGTATTTAGACTACTAGTCTTGCGAAGAAAATTAGTGAAAAACATAACAGTTAGTAGGTTTTAAACTACTAGTCCTGTCAAGAAAAAGATGGTGGAGCACCTGATGGTTAGTAGGTTTTAAACTACTAGTCTTGTGAAGAAAAGATAGTGAAACACATGACGGTTAGTAGGTGTTTAGACTACTAGTCATGTGAAAAGAAAAATAGTGATACCTAATAGATGTAAAAACTACAGATCAGTAAGTGATGAGAACTCTGAAAGTGTACATTTGGGATAATGAAATCGAAAAAATATAGGTTTAAGTGGGTGTCATACGGATTAAAGTGTGCATAATAGGACAAAACGTGTTTGTTGGCTCTAATCGATATTGCCTGTGTCTACTATGGATCAAATCTTACGTGCTAGAACCAATAAATATTTGTTGCCTCGAATCAATACCGCTCTCACTACAAGTTGTTCAATTTTATAAATCTAGATACTCTTGTGTTACTTCGGTTGGAATGAAATCATCATGTTTGATTGACAAGACGGAAATAAACAAGTTCCTGCATCTTGTTTGTGTATGACTACTGACCATGAGAAAAATACATGACGGTTAGTAGTTTATTAGATTATCAGTCTTGTGATGACAAATGGTGAAAAACGTGACGGTTAATAGGTTTTTAGACTACTAGTCTTGGAAAGATAAAAGATGGTGAAACACGTGATGGTTAGTTGGTCTTTTGACTACTTGTCTTGTGAAAAGATAAAAATGATACCGAGTTGATGTGAAGACTATTGATCACTAAGTGATAAGAACTCCGAAAGTGTGCGTTTGAGATAACCAAATCTAAAAGAGAGAGGTTTTAGTCGGTTTCATATGGATTATAGTGTATGTTATTGATCAAAACGTGCTTGATGGCTCAAGTTGATGTTGCTTGTGTATCTTATGGATCAAATCTTACGTACTGGATCCAATAATTATTTGTATCCTCGAATCAATGTCTCTCTCTCAAGAGTTGGTCGAATTTATAAATCTAGATACTCGTGAGTTTGCTTCGGTTGGAAAAGAAATCATGACGTTCGCTTCATAAGAAGGAAATAAACAAGTGGTTCCTATATCCTGTTTGTGTTTGAAGACCACGATAAAAATGCATGACGGTTAGTAGGTTATTAGACCACTAGTCTTGTGATGAAAAGATGGTGAAACACGTGACGGTTAGTAGGTTTCTAGACAACTAGTCCTGAAAAAAAAAGATGGTGAAACACGTGACGGTTAGTATGTCTTTTGATTACTTGTGTTGAGATAAGATAATAGTGATACCTAGTTGATGTGAAGACTACTAATCACTAAGAGATAAGAACTCTTAAAGTGTGCATGTGGGCTAACAAAATCGAAAAAAGAGCGGTCTTAGTCGGTTTCATAGGGATTATAGTGTATGTTATAGATCCAAACATGCTTTATGGCTAAAATTGATGTTGTTTGTGTCTCTTATGGATCAAATCTTCCGTACTGGATCCAATAAATATTTGTATCCTCGAATCAATGTCTCTCACAAGAGTTGGTCAAATTTATAAATCTATATACTCGTGTTTTCGCTTCGGTTGGAAATGAAATCATCATAATTGCTTCATAAGACAGAAATAAACAAGTGTTTCTTATTTCCTGTTTGTGTTTGAAGACCACAAGAAAAATACATTACTGTTAATAGGTATTTATAGTACTAGTCATGCGAAGAAAATTTGCGAAAAACATGACGGTTAGTAGGTTTTTAGACTACTAGTGTTGTGAAGAAAAAGATGGTGGACCACATGATGGTTTGTAGGTTTTAGACAACTAGTCTTGTGAAGAAAAGATGGTGAAACACGTGACGGTTAGTAGGTCGTTTGACTACTTGTCTTGTGAAAAGATAATTTTGATACCTAGTTGATGTGAAGACTACTGATCACTAAGTGATAAGAACTCTGGAAGCGTGCATTTGGGATAACAAAATCGAAAAGAGAGGTTTTAGTCGGTTTCATAGGGATTATAGTGTATGTTATAGATCAAAACGTGCTTGATTGCTCAAATTGATGTTGCTTGTGTCTCTTATGGAACAAATCTTACGTACTAGATCCAATAAATATTTGTATCCTCGAATCAATATCTCTCTCACAGGAGTTGGTCAAATTTTTAAATCTAGATACTCGTGTGTTTGCTTCGGTCGGAACTGAAATCATGTTTGCTTGATACGACGAAAATAAACAAGTGGTTCCTATATCCTGTTTGTGTTTGAAGACCACGAGAAAAATACATGACGGTTAATTAGTATTTAGACAACTAGTTATGCGAAGAAAATTAGCGAAAAACATGACGGTTAGTAGGTTTTTAGACTACTAGTCATGTGAAGAAAAAGATGGTGGAGCACATGACGGTTAGTAGTTTTAAACTACTAGTCTTGTGAAGAAAAGAAGGTGAAACACGTGACGGTTATTAGGTGTTTATACTACTAGTTATGTGAAAAGAAATATTGATACCTAGTATATGTAAAAACTAAAGATCACTAAGTGATAAGAACTCTGAAAGTGTACATTTGGATAATGAAATCGAAAAAATAGTGGTTTTAGTGGGTGTCATACGGATTAAAGTGTACGTAATAGGGCAAAACGTGTTTGTTGGCTCTAATCGATATTGCATGTGTTTACTATGGATCAAATCTTACGTACTAGAACCAATAAATATTCGTTGACTTGAATCAATACCGCTCTCACTACGAGTTCAATTTTATAAATCTAGATACTCATGTGTTAATTCGGTTGGAAAGAAATCATCATGATTGATTGACAAGATGGAAATAAACAATTTGTTCCTGCATCTTGTAAGTGTATGACTGCTGACCACGAGTAAAACACGACGGTTAGTTGGTTGTTAGACCACTAGTCTTGTGATGAAAAGATGGTGAAACACGTGACGGTTAGTAGGTCTTTTGACTACCATAGAAGCGTGCATTTGGGATAACAAAATCGAAAAGAGAGAGGTATTAGTCGGTTTCATAGGGATTATAGTGTATGTTATAGATCAAAACGTGCTTGATGGCTCAAATTGATGTTGCTTGTGTCTCTTATGGATCAAATCGTACGTACTGGATGCAATAAATATTTGTATCCTCGTATCAATGTCTCTCTCATAGGAGTTGGTCAAATTTATAAATCTAGATACTCGTGTGTTTGCTTCGGTTGGAAACGAAATCATCATGTTTGCTTTATAAGACGAAAATAAACAAATGGTTCCTATATCCTGTTTGTGTTTGAAGACCACGAGAAAAATACATGATGGTTAATTAGTATTTAGACAACTAGTTATGCGAAGAAAATTTGCAAAAAATATGACGGTTAGTAGGTTTTTAGACTACTAGTCGTGTGAGGAAAAAGATGGTGGAGCTTATGACGGTTAGTAGTTTTAAACTACTAGTCTTGTAAAGAAAAGATGGTGAAACACGAGACGGTTATTAGGTGTTTATACTACTAGTAATGTGAAAAGAAATATTGATGCCTAGTATATGTAAAAACTGAAGATCACTAAGTGATAAGAACTCTGAAAGTGTACCTTTGGATAATGAAATCAAAAAAATAGTGGTTTCAGTGGGTGTCATACAGATTAAAGTGTACGTAATTGGGCAAAACGTGTTTGTTGGCTCTAATCGATATTGCATGTGTTTACTATGGATCAAATCTTACATACTAGATCCAATAATTATTCGTTGACTCGAATCAATACCGCTCTCACTACAAGTTGTTCAATTTTATAAATCTAGATACTGATGTGTTAATTCGGTTGGAACGAAATCATCATGATTGATTAACATGATGGAAATAAACAAGTTCCTGCATCTTGTTAGTGTATGACTGCTGACCACGAGTAAAACACATGACGGTTAGTTGGTTATTAGACCACTAGTCTTGTGATGAAAAAATGGTGAAACCCGTGACGGTTAGTAGGTCTTTTGACTACTATAGAAGTGTGCATTTGGGATAGCAAAATCGAAAAGTGAGAGGTATTAGTTGGTTTCATAGGGATTATAGTGTATGTTATAGATCAATACATGCTTGCTGGCTCAAATTGATGTTGCTTGTTTCTTTTATGGATCAAATCTTACGTACTGGATCCAATAAATATTTGTATCCCCGAATCTATTTCTCTTTCACAGGAATTGGTCAAATTTATAAATCTAGATACTCGTGTGTTTGGTTCGGTTGAAAATGAAATCATCATGTTTGCTTGATAAGACGAAAATAAACAGGTGGTTCCTATATCCTGTTTGTGTTTGAAGACCACGAGAATAATACATGACGGTTAATTAGTATTTAGACAACTAATTAAGCGAAGAAAATTAGCGAAAAACATGACTGTTAGTAGATTTTTAGACTATTAGTCATGTGAAGAAAAAGATGGGGGAGCACATGACGGTAAGTTGTTTTAAACTACTTGTCTTGTGAAGAAAAGATGGTGAAACACGTGACGGTTATTAGGTGTTTATACTACTAGTAATGTGAAAAGAAATAGTGATACCTAGTATATGTAAAAACTATAGATCACTAAGTAATAAGAACTCTGAAAGTGTACATTTGGATAGTGAAATCGAAAAAATAGTGGTTTCAAGTGGGTGTCATACGGATTAAAGTGTACGTAATAGGGCAAAACGTTTTTGTTGGCTCTAATCGATATTGCATGTGTTTACTATGGATCAATTCTTACGTACTACAACCAATAAATATTTGTTGACTCAAATCAATACCGCTCTCCCTACAAGTTGTTCAATTTTATAAATCTAGATACTCGTGTTAATTCGGTTGGAATGAAATAATCATGATTGATTGACAAGTTTGAAATAAACAAGTTGTTCCTGCATCCTTTTAGTGTATGACTGCTTACCACGAGTAAAACACATGACGGTTAGTAAGTTATTGGACCACTAGTCTTGTGATGAAAAGATGGTGAAGCACGTGACGGTAAGTTGGTCTTTTGACTACTTGTCTTGTGAAAAGATAATAGTGATACCTAGTTGATGTGAAGACTACTGATCACTATGTGATAAGAACTCTAGAAGCGTTCATTTGGGATAAGAAAATTGAAAAAAGAGAGGTTTTAGTCGGTTTCATAGGGATTATTGTGTATGTTATAGATCAAAACGTGCTTGATGGCTCAAATTGATATTGCTTGTGTCTCTTATGGATCAAATCTTACGTACTGGATCCAATAAATATTTGTATCCTCGAATCAATGTGTATCTCACTGGAGTTGGTCAAATTTATAAATCTAGATACTCGTGTGTTTGCTTCGGTTGCAAATGAAATCATCATGTTTGCTTAATAAAACCGAAATAAACAACTGGTTCCTGTATCCTGTTTGTGTTTGACGGAAATAAACAAGTGGTTCCTATATCCTGTTTGTGTTTGAAGACCACAAGAAAAAGACAAGACGGTTAATTGGTATTTAGACTACTAGTCATGCGAAGAAAATTAGCGAAAAACATGACGATTAGTAGATTTCAGACTGCTAGTCATGTGAAGAAAAAGATGGTGGAGCACATGACGGTTTCTAGATTTTAAACTACTAGTCTTGTGAAGAAAAGATGGCGAAACACGTGACGGTTAGTAGGTCTTTGTTTACTTGTCTTGTGAAAAGATAATAGTGATACCTAGTTGATGTGAAGACTACTGATAACTAAGTGATAAGAACTCTTAAAGCATGCATTTGGGCTAACAAAATTAAAAAAAGATAGGTTTTAGTCAGTTTCATAGGGATTGTAGTGTATGTTATAGATCAAAACGTGCTTTATGGCTCAAATTGATGTTGCTTGTGTCTCTTATGGATCAAATCTTACGTACTGGATCCAATAAATATTTGTATCCTCGAATCAATATCTCTATCACAGGAGTTGGTCAAATTTATAAATCTAGATACTCGTGTGTTTTCTTCGGTTGGAAATGAAATCATCATGTTTGCTTGATAAGACGAAAATATACAAGTGGTTCCTATATCCTGTTTGTGTTTGAAGACCACGAGAAAAATACATGACGGTTAATTAGTATTTAGACAACTAGTCATGTGAAGAAAAAGATGGTGGAGCACAATACGGTTTGTAGATTTTAGACTACTAGTCTTGTGAAGAAAAGATGGTGAAACACGTGGCGGTTAGTGGGTCTTTTGTCTTCTTGTCTTGTGAAATGATAATAGTGATACCTTGTTGCTGTGAAGACTACTGATAACTAAGTGATAAGAACTCTTAAAGCTTGCATTTGGGCTAACAAAATTGAAAAAAGAGAGGTTTTAGCCGGTTTCATAGGGATTGTAGTGTATGGTATAGATCGAAACGTGCTTGATGGCTCAAATTGAGGTTGTTTGTGTCTCTTATGGATCAAATCTTACGTACTGGATCCAATAACTTTTTGTATCCTCGAATCAATATCTCTCTCACAGGAGTTGGTCAAATTTATAAATCTAGATGCTCGTGTGTTTGCTTCGGTCGGAAATGAAATCATCCTGTTTGCTTGATAAGACGAAAATATACAAGTGGTTCCTATATCATGTTTGTGTTTGAAGACCACGAGAAAAATACATGACGGTTAATTAGTATTTAGACAACTAGTTATGCGAAGAAATTTAGCGAAAAACATGACGGTTAGTAGGTTTTTAGACTACTTGTCATGTGAAGAAAAAGATGGTGGAGCACGTGACGGTTGGTAGGTTTTAGACTGCTAGTCTTGTGAAGAAAAGATGGTGAAACACATGACGGTTAGTAGGTGTTTATACTACTAGTAATGTGAAAAGAAATATTGATACATAGTATATGAAAAAACTACAGATCACTAAGTGATAAGAACTCTGAAAACGTACATTTAATATAATGAAATTGAAAAAATAGTGGTTTCAGTGGGTGTTATACGGATTTAAGTGTACGTAATAGGGCAAAACGTGTTTGTTTGCTCTAATCGATATTGCATGTGTTTGCTATGGATCAAATCTTATGTACTAGAACCAATAATTATTTGTTGACTGAAATCAATACCGCTCTAATTACATGGTGTTCAATTTTATAAATCTAGATACTCTTATGTTAATTCGGTTGGAAGGAAATCATCATGTTTGATTGACAAGATGGAAATAAACAAGTTGTTCCTGCATCTTGTTAGTGTATGACTGCTAACCAGGAGTAAAACAAATGACGGTTAGTAGGTTATTAGACCACTAGCCTTGTGATAAAAAGATGGCGAAATACGTGACGGTTAGTAGGTTTCTAGACAACTAGTCCTGAGAAGAAAAGATGGTGAAACACGTTACGGTTAGTAGGTCTTTTGATTACTTGTGTTGTGAAAAAATAATACTGATACCTAGTTGATGTGAAGACTACTGATCACTAAGTGATAAGAACTTTGAAAGTGTGCATTTGGGATAACAAAATCAAAAAAAGAGAGGTTTTTGTCGGTTCCATAGGAATTATAGTGTATGTTATAGATCAAAACGTGGTTGATGGCTCAAATTGATGTTGTTTGTTTCTCTTACGGATCAAATCTTCTGTACTGGATTCAATAAATATTTGTATCCTCGAATCAATGTCTCTCAGAAGAGTTGGTCAAACTTATAGATCTAGATAGTCGTGTGTTTGCTTCGGTTGGAAATGAAATCATCATATTTGCTTGATAAGTCGGAAATAAACAAGTGGTCATTATATCCTGTTTGTATTTGAAGACCACGAGAAAAATACATGACGGTTAATAGATATTTGGACTACTAGTCATGCCAAAAAAATTAGAGAAAAACATGACGGTTAGTTGGTTTTTAGACTACTTGTCATGTGAAGAAAAAGATGGTGGAGCACATTACAGTTGTAGGTTTTAGACTACTATTCTTGTGAAGAAAAGATGGTGAAACACATGACGGTTAGTAGGTGTTTATACTATTAGTAATGTGAAAAGAAATAGTGATACCTAATATATGTAAAAACTACAGATCACTAAGTTATAAGAACTCTAACATTGTACATTTGGGATAATGAAATCGAAAAAATAGTGGTTTCAGTGGGTGTCATACGGATTTAAGTGTACGTAATAGGGCAAAACGTGGTTGTTGGCTCTAATCGATATTGCCTGTGTTTACTATGGATCAAATCTTACGTACTAGAACCAATAAATATTAGTTGCCTCGAATCAATACCGCTCTCACTGCAAGTTGTTCAATTTTATAAATCTAGATACTCATGTGTTAATTCGGTTGGAATGCAATCATCATATTTGATTGACAAAATGGAAATAAACAAGTTGTTCCTGCATCTTGTTAGTGTTTGACTGCTGATCATTAGTAAAACACATGACGGTTAGTAGGTTATTAGACCACTAGTCTTGTGATGAAAAGATGGTGAAACACGTGACGGTTAGTAGGTCTTTTGACTACTTGTTTTGTGAAAAGATAATAGTGATACCTAGGTTATGTAAAGACTACTGATCACTAAGTGATAAGAACTCTGGAAGCGTGCATTGGCGATAAAAAAATCGAAAAAAGAGAGGTTTCAGTCAGTTTCATAGGGATTATAGTGTATGTTATCGTTCAAAACGTGTTTGATGGCTCAAATTGATATTGCTTGTGTCTCTTATGGATCAAATCTTACGTACTGGATCCATTAAATATTTGTATCCTCGAATCAATGTCTCTCTCACAGGAGTTGGTCAAATTTATAAATCTAGATCCTCGTGTGTTTGCTTCGGTTGGAAATGAAATCATCATGTTTGCTTGATAAGACGGAAATAAACAAGTGGTTCCTATATCCTGTTTGTGTTTGAAGCCACAAGAAAAATACAAGACAGTTAATTGGTATTTAGACTACTAGTCATGCGAAGAAAATTAGTGAAAAAATAACGGTTAGTAGGTTTTTAGACTACTAGTTATGTGAAGAAAAACATGGTGGAGCACATGACGGTTTGTAGATTTTAGACTACAAGTCTTGTGAAGAAAAAATGGTGAAACACGTGACGGTTAGTAGGTCTTTCGTCTACTTGTCTTGTGAAAAGATAATAGTGATTCCTAGTTGATGTGAAGACTACTGATAACTAAGTGATAAGAACTCTTGAAGCATGCATTTGGGCTAACAAAATCGAAAAAAGAGAGGTTTTTGTCGGTTTCATCGGGATTGTTGTGTATGTTATAGATCGAAACGTGCTTGATGGCTCAAATCGATGTTGCTTGTGTCTCTTATGGATCAAATCTTACGTACTGGTCCCAATAAATATTTGTATCCTCGAATCAATATCTCTCTCACAGGAGTTGGTCAAATTTATAAATCTAGATACTCGTGTGTTTGCTTCTGTTGGAAATGAAATCATCATGGTTGCTTGATAAGACGAAAATAAACAAGTGGTTCCTATATCTTGTTTGTGTTTGAAGGCCACGAGTAAAATACATGACGGTTAATTAGTATTTAGATAACTAGTTATGCGAAAAAAATTAGCGAAAAACATGATGGTTAGGAGGTTTTTAGACTACTAGTCATGTGAAGAAAAAGATGGTGGAGCACGTGACGGTTAGTGGGTTTTAGACTACTAGTCTTGTGAAGAAAAGATAGTGAAACACATGACGGTTAGTAGGTGTTTATACTACTAGTAATGTGAAAAGAAATATTGATACGTAGTATATATAAAAACTACAGATCACTAAGTGATAAGAACTCTGGAAGGGTAAATTTAATATAATGAAATTGAAAAAATAGTGGTTTCAGTGGGTGTCATATGGGTTAAAGTGTACGTAATAGGGCAAAACGTGTTTGTTTGCTCTAATCGATATTGCCTGTGTTTACTATGGATCAAATCTTACGTACTAGAACCAATAAATATTTGTTGACTCGAATCAATACCGCTCTCATTACTAGTTGTTCAATTTTATAAATCTAGATACTCATGTGTTAATTCGGGTTGAAGGAAATCATCATGTTTGATTGACAAGATGGAAATAAACAAGTTGTTCCTGCATCTTGTTAGTGTATGACTGCTGACCATGAGTACACATGACGGTTAGTAGGTTATTAGACCACTAGTCTTGTGATGAAAAGATGGTGAAACACGTGACGGTTAGTAGGTTTTTAGACAACTAGTCCTGAGAAGAAAAGTTGGTGAAACCCGTGACGGTTAGTAGGTCTTTTGATTACTTGTCTTGTGAAAAGAAAATAGTGATACCTAGTTGATGTGAACACTACTGATCACTAAGTGATAAGAACTCTGAAAGTGTGCATTTGGGATAACAAAATCGAAAAAAGAGAGGTTTTAGTCGGTTCCATAGGGATTATATTGTATGTTATAGATCAAAACGTGTTTGATGGCTCAAATTGATGTCGTTTGTTTCTCTTATGGATCAAATCTTCCGTATTGAATCCAATAAATATTTGTATCCTCGAATCAATGTCTCTCACAAGAGTTGGTCAAATTTATAAATCTAGATACTCGTGTGTTTGCTTCGGTTGGAAATGAAATAATCATGTTTGCTTGATAAGATAGAAATAAACAAGTGGTCCTTATATCCTGTTTGTGTTTGAAGACCACGAGAAAAATACATGATAGTTAATAGGTATTTAGACTATTGGTCATGCGAAAAAAATTAGCGAAAAACATGACGGTTAGTTGGTTTTTAGACTATTAGTCATGTGAAGAAAAAGATGGTTGAGCACATGACGGTTTGTAGGTTTTAGACTACTAGTCTTGTAAAGAAAAGATGGTGAAACACATGACGGTTAGTAGGTGTTTATAGTACTAGTAATGTGAAAAGAAATAGTGGTACCTTGTAGATGTAAAAACTACAGATCACTAAGTTATAAGAACTCTAAAATTGTACATTTGGGATAATGAAATCGAAAAAATAGTGGTTTCAGTGGTTGTCATACAGATTAAAGTGTACGTAATAGGGCAAAACATGTTTGTTGGCTCTAATCGATATTGCCTGTGTTTACTATGGATCAAATCTTACGTACTAGAACCAATAAATATTTGATGCCTCGAATCAATACCGCTCTCAATACAAGTTGTTCAATTTTATAAATCTAGATACTCATGCGTTAATTCGGTTGGAATGAAATCATCCTGTTTGATTGACAAGATGGAAATAAACAAGTTGTTCCTGCAGCTTATTTGTGTGTGACTGCTGACCATGAGTAAAACACATAACGGTTAGTAGGTTATTAGACCACTAGTCTTGTGATGAAAAGATGGCGAAAGACGTGACGGTTAGTAGGTTTTTAGGCAACTAGTCCTGAGAAGAAAAGATGGTGAAACACGTGACGGTTAGTAGGTCTTTTGATTACTTGTCTTGTGAAAAGATAATAGTGATACCTTGTTGATGTGAAGACTACTGATCACTAAGTGATAAGAACTCTGAAAGTGTGCATTTGGGATAACAAAATCGAAAAAAGAGAGGTTTTAGTTGGTTCCATAAGGATTATAGTGTATGTTATAGATCAAAACGTGCTTGTTGGCTCAAATTGATGTTTTTTGTTTCTCTTATGCATCAAATCTTCCGTACTGGATCCAATAAATATTTGTATCCTCGAATCAGTGACTCTCACAAGAGTTTGTCAAATTTATAAATCTAGATACTCATGTGTTTGCTTCGGATGGGAATGAAATTATCAAGTTTACTTGGTAAGATGGAAATAAACAAGTGGTCCCTATATCCTATTTGTGTTTGAAGACCATGGGAAAAATACATGACGTTTAATAGGTATTTAGACTACTAGTTATGCGAAAAAAATTAGCGAAAAACATGACGGTTAGTAGGTTTTGGACTACTAGTCATATCAAGAAAAAGATGGTGGAGCACATGACGGCTTGTAAGTTTTAGACTAATAGTCTTGTGAAGAAAAGATGGTGAAACACGTGACGGTTAGTAGGTCTTTTGACTACTTGTCTTCTGAAAAGGTAATATTGATACTTGTTGATGTGAAGACTACTAATCAATAAGTGATAAGAACTCTGAAAGCATGCATTTGGGATAACAAAATCGAAAAAAAGGAGGTTTTAGTCGGTTTCTTAGGGATTATAGTGTATGTTATAGATCAAAACGTGTTTGATGGCTCAAATTGATGTTGCTTGTGTCTCTTATGGATCAATTTTACGTACTGGATCCAATAAATACTTGTATCCTCAAATCAATGTCACTCTCATTACAAGAGTTGGTTAATTTTATAAATCTTCATACTCTTGTGTTTGTTTCGGTTTGAAATGAAATCATCATGTTTGCTTGATAAAACGGAAATAAACAAGTGGTTCCTGTATCCTGTTTGTGTTTTAAGGTCCCGAGGAAAATACATGACGGTTAGAAAGTATTTAGACTACTAGTCATGCGAAGAAAATTAGCGAAACACATGACTGTTAGTTGGTTTTAGACTACTACTCTTGTGAAAAAAAGATGGTGAAACACATTACGGTTAGTAGGTGTTTAGACTACTAGTCATGTGAAAAGAAATAGTGATACGTAGTAGATGTAAAAACTTTTGATCTCTTAGTGATAAGAATGAAAGTGTGCATTTAGGATAACGAAATTGAAAAAATATTGGTTTCAGTGGTTGTCCTACGGATTAAGGTGTACGTAACAAGACAAAACGTGTTTGTTGTCTCGAATCGATGTTGCCTGTGTCTACTATGGATCAAATCTTGCGCACTAGATCCAATAAATATTTGTTGACTTGAATCAATACCGCTTTCAATACAAATTGTTCAGTTTTATAAATCTATATACTCGTGTGTTGCTTCGGTTGGAATGAAATCATCATGTTTGATTGAATGAACGGAAATAAACAAGTTGTTCCTGCATCTTGTTAGTGTATGACTACTAACTAGGTGAAAAACACATGACGATTTGTAAGTTTTTGGACTACTAGTCCTGTGTTGAAAAGATGGTGAAACACATGACGGTTAGTAGGTTTTTTGACTACTAGTGTTGTGAAGAAAAGATGGTGAAACACGTGACAGTTTGTAGAATTTTGGACTACTTGTTTTGTGAAAAGAGAATAGTGATACATAGCTGATGTAAAGACTACTGATCATTAAGTGATAAGAATTCTGAAAGTGTGAATTTTGGAAAACGAAAATGAAGAAAGAGTGGTTTTAGTCGGTTTCATAGGGATTATAGTGTATGTTATAGATCAAAACGTACTTATTGGCTCGAATTGATGTTGCTTATGTCTGTTATCGATCAAATCTTACGTACTATATCGTTTAAATATTTATATCCTCGAATCAATGTCGCTCTCATTACAAGAGTTGGTCAATTTTATAAATCTTCATACTCGTGTGTTTGCTTCGGTTGGAAATGAAATCATCCTGTTCGGTTGATAAGATGGAAATAAACAAGTGGTTCCTGTAACCTATTTGTGTTTAAAGACCCCGACGAAAATACATGACGTTTAATAGGTATTTAGACTACTAGTCATGCGAAGAAAATTAGCGAAACACATGATGGTTAGTAGGTTTTAGACTACTACTCTTTTGAAGAAAAGATGGGGAAGCACATGATAGTTAGTAGGTGTTTAGACTACTAGTCATGTGAAAAGAAATTGTGATTGGTAGAAGATGTTAAAACTTCTAATCACTAAGTGATAAGAATGAAAGTGTGCATTTGGGATAACGAAATTGAAAAAATAGTGGTTTCAGTGGGTGTTATACGGATTAAAGTGCTTGTAATAGGACAAAACGTGTTTGTTGGCTCGAATCGATGTTGCCTATGTCTACTCTGGATCAAATCCTACGACTGGATCCAATAAATATTTGTTGACTCGAATCAATACCGCTCTCACTACAAGTTGTTCAGTTTTATAAATCTTCGTACTCGAGTGTTGCTTCGGTTGGAATGAAATCATCATGTTTGATTGACCACACGGAAATCAACAAGTTGTTCCTGCATCTTGTTAGTGTATGACTGCTGACCATGAGAAAAACACATGACTGTTAGTTAGTTATTAGACTACTTGTCCTGTGATGAAAAGATGGTAAAACATATGAGAGTTAGTAGGTTTTTTCACTACTAGTGTTGTAAAGAAAAGATGGTGAAACACGTGACGGTTAGTAGGATTTTTGACAACTTGTTATGTGAAAAGAGAATAGTGATACCTAGTTGATGTGGAGACTACTGATCACTAAGTGATAAAAACTCTGAAAGTGTGCATTTAGGATAACGAAAATGGAAAAAGGGTGGTTTTAGTCGGTTTCATAGGGATTATAATGCATGTTATAGATCAAAACGTACTTGTTGGCTCGAATTGATGTTTGCTTGTGTCTGTTATGGATCAAATCTTACGTACTAGAGCCACTTAATATTAGTATCCTCGAATCAATGTCACTCTCATTACAAGAGTTGGTCATTTTTATGAATCTTGATACTCTTGTGTTTGCTTCGGTTGGAAATGAATTCATCATGTTTGCCTGATAAGACGGAAATAAACTAGTGGTTCCTGTATCCTGCTTGTGTTTGAGGATCCCGAGGAAAATACATGATGGTTAGTAGGTATTTAGACTACAAGTCATGCGAAGAAAATTAGCAAAACACATAACGGTTAATAGGTTTTAGACTACTACTCTTGTGAAAAAAAATATGGTGAAACACATGACGGTTAGTAAATGTTTAGACTACTAGTCATGTGAAAAAAATTAGTGATTGGTAGTAGATGTAAAAACTTTTTATCACTAAGTGATAAGAATGAAAGTGTGCATTTGGGATTAACGAAATTGAAAAAATAGTGGTTTCAGTGGGTGTCATACGGATTAAAGTGTACGTAATAGGACAAAACGTGTTTGTTGGCTCGAATCGATGTTGCTTGTCTCTACTATGGATCAAATCTTACGTACTAGATCCAATAAATATTTGTTAACTCGAATCACTACCGCTCTCACTACAAGTTGTTCTGTTTTTAAATCTAGGTACTCTTGTGTTACTTCAGTTGGAATGAAATCATTATATTTGATTGACAAGACGGAAATAAACAAGTTGTTCCTACATCTAGTTAGTGTATGACTGCTGACCATGAGAAAAACACATGACGGTTAGTAAGTTATTAGACTATTAGTTTTGTGATGAAAAGATGGTGAAACACGTGACGGTTAGTAGGTTTTTAGACTACTAGTTTTGTGAAGAAAAGATGGTGAAACACATGACTGTTAGTAGGTTTTTTGACTACTTGTCTTGTGAAAAGGGAATAGTGATACCTAGTTGATGTGAAGACTACTGATCACTAAGTGATAAGAACTCTGAAATTGTGCATTTGGGATAACGAAATCGAAAAAAGAGAGGTTTTAGTCGGTTTCATTGGGATTATAGTGTATGTTATAGATCAAAACGTGCTTGTTGGCCCAAAATTATTTCGCTTGTGTCTCTTATGGATCAAATCTTATGTACTAGATCCAACAAATATTTGTATTCTCGAATCAATGTCTCTCACACATGAGTTGGTCAAATTTTTAAATCTAGATACTCGTGTGTTTGCTTCGGTTGGAAATGAAATCTTTATGTTTGCTTGATATCACGGAAATAAACAAGTTGTTCCTACATCCTGTTCGTGTTTGAAGACCACAAAAAAAATACATGACGGTTAGTAGGTATTTTGATTACTAGTCATGCGAAGAAAATTAGCGAAACACTTGACGGTTAGTAGGTTTTTAGACTACTAGTCATGTCAATAAAAAGATGGTGGAGCATATGACGGTTAATAGGTTTTAGACTACTAGTCTTGTGAACAAAAGATGGTGAAACACATGACGGTTAGTAGGTGTTTAGACTACTAATAATGTGAAAAGAAATAGTGTTACGTAGTAGATGTAAAAACTAATGATCACTAAGTGATAAGAATGAAAATGTGCTTTTGGGATAACGAAATTGGAAAAATAGTGGTTTCAGTGGGTGTCATACAGATTAAAATGTACGTACTAGGACAAAACGTGTTTGTTGGCTTTAATTGATGTTGCCTGTGTCTACTATGGATCAAAATCTTATGTACTAGTTCCAAGATATTTGTTGACTCGAATCAATACTGCTCTCACTACTAGTTGTTCAGTTTTATGAATCTATATACTTGTGCGTAGCTTCGGTTGGAATGAAATCATGTTTGATTGATAAGACGGAAATAAACAAGTTGTTTCTGCATCTTGGTAGTGTATGACTGCTAACCATGAGAAAAACACATGACTGTTAGTTGGTTATTAGACTAGTAGTCTTGTGATGAAAAGATGGTGAAACAAATGACAGTTAGTAGGTTTTTTTGCTACTAGTGTTTTGAAGAAAAGATGGTGAAACACACGACGGTTAGTAGGTTTTTTGATTACTTGTTTTTTGAAAAGAGAATAGTGATACCTAGTTAATGTTAAGACTACTGATCACTAATTAATAAGAACTCAGAAAGTGTGCATTTGGAATAACGAAAACGAAAAAAGAGTGGTTTTAGTCGGTTTCATAGGGATTATAGTGAATGTTATAGATCAAAACTTGCTTGTTGGCTCGAATTGATGTTGCTTGTGTCTCTTATGCATCAAATCTTACGTACTAGATCCAATAAATATTTGTTGTCTTTAATGAATATCGCCCTCACTACAACTGTTCTATTTTATAAGTCTAGACACTCGCGTGTTGCTTCGATTGGAAATTTAGTGATCATGTTTGATCGATAAGACGGAAATAATAAACAAGTGGTTCATGCATTTTGTTAGTATATCACTGATGACCATTAGAACAACACATTATGGTTTGTAGGTTATTAGACACTAGTCATATGTAAAAAAGATGGTGAAACGTATGACGATTACTAGGTTTTGGACTTCTAGTCTTGTGATGAAAAGTTGGTAAAACACATGACGGTTAGTTAGTGTTTAAACTACTAGTCATGTTAAAAAAGAATAATGATAAAGTTGGTAAAACACATGACGGTTAGTTAGTGTTTAAACTACTGGTCATGTTAAAAAAGAATAGTGATACCTAGTAGATGTAAAGTCTACTGATCACTTAGTGATAAAAATGCTGAAAGTGTGCATTTGAGTTTAAGAAATCTAAAAAATAATTGTTTTAGTGGGTTTCATAGGGATTAAAGTGTACGTAGTAGATCAAAACGTGCTTGTTGGCTCGAATCGATGTTGCCTGTGTCTACTATGGATCAAATCATACGTGGTAGCCCCATTAAATATTTGTTGTCTCTAATCAACGTCGCTCTCACTACAAGTGTTATTCAATTTTATAAATCTAGATACTCGAGAGATGCTTCGATAAGAAATGAAATCATCATATTTGATTGATAAGACGGAAATAAACAAGTGGTTCCTGCATTCATTTTGTGTATAACTGTTGACCATGAGAAAAACAAATGACAGTTAGTAGGTTATTAGAATACTAGTCATGTGAAGAAAAGATAATGAAACACAAGACGGTTATAGATTTTTGGAGTACTTGTCTTGTGAAGAAAAGATGGTGAAACACATGACGGTTAGTAGGTGTTTAGACTAGTATATGAAAAGAGAATAGTGATACCTAGTAGATGTATAGATTACTGATCACTAAGAGGTAAAAACACTGAAAGTGTGCAATTGAGATAACGACATCGAAAAAATAGTGGTTTCAGTCGGTTTCATACAGATTAAACTGTACGTAATAGATCAAAATTCGCTTGTTGGCTCGAATCCATGTTGCTTGTGTCTATTATGTTTCAAATCTTACGTACTAGATCCAATAAATATTTGTTGCTTTGAATCAATGTCGCTCTCTCTACAAGAGCTTTTAAATTTTATAAATTTAGATACTCTCGTGTTACTTTTGTTGGAAATGAAATCATCATGTTTGATTGATAAGATTAAAATAAACAAGTGGTTCCCGCATCCTGCTAGTGTATGACAGCTGATCATGAGAAAAACACTTGACGGTTAGTGGGTTATTAGACTACTAGTCAATTGAAGAAAAGATAGTGAAATACGTGACCGTTAGTAGGTTATTAAACTACTAGTCATGTCAAGAAAAAGATGGTGGAACACATAATGGTTAGTAGGTTTTTAAACTACTAGTCATGTGAAAAGAGAATAGTTATTCTGAATTGATGTACGGAATACTGATCACTAAGTGATAGGAACTCTTAAAGTGTGCATTTGAGATAACAAATTTGAAAAAATTGTGGTTTCAGTAGGTTTCGTACAGATTAAAGTGTACAAAATTAATCAAATCATGCTTGTTGTCTCAAATCGATGTTGTCTGTATTTACTATGAATCAAATCTTACGTACTAAATTCAATAAATATTAGTTATCTCGAATCAATGTTGCTCTCACTACGAGTGTTCAATTTTATAAATCTAGATTCTCGCATGTTGCTTCGGTTGGAAATAAAATTATCATGTTTAAATTACGAAACGGAAATAAATAAGTGGTTCCTGCATCCTGTTAGTGTATGATTTCTGACTATGGGAAAAACACATAACGGTAAAGGGGTTATTAATCTACTAGTCATGTAAAGAAAAAATAGTGAAACATATGATGGTTAGTAGGTGTTTTGATTACTAGTCTTTTGAAGAAAAGATAGTGAAACACACGACGGTTTGTTGTTGTTTAGATTTCTAATCATATGAAAATAAAATAGTGATACCTAATGGATGTAAAGACCACTGATCACTAAATAATAAGAATTCTGAATGTGTGCTTTTAAGATAACGAAATTGAAAAAATTGTGGTTTCACTCGGTTTCATTCGGATTAAAGTGTATGTAATGTATAAAAAGTGCTTGTTGGCTCGAATCGATGTTGCTTGTTTCTATTATAGATCAAATCTTACATACTGGATCCAATAAATATTTGTTGCCTCGAATCAGTGTCGCTCTCTTTAAAAGAGTTTTTCAATTTTATAAAACTAAATACTCCCGGGTTCTTTCGGTTGAAAATGAAATCATCATATTTGATTGAAAAGACGGAAATAAAAAAGTGGTTCCTGCATCCTGTTAGTATATGACTGATGGCCATGAGAAAAACACATTACAGTTAGTAGGTTTTTAGATTACTTGTCATATGAAAAAAATATGGTGAAACACGTGACGATTAGTAGGTTTTGGATTTCTAGTCTTGGGAAGAAAAATTGGTGAAACACATGATGGTTTGTAGGTGTTTAGACTAATAGTCATGTGAAAAGAGAACAGTGATTCCTAGTAAATGTGAAGACTACTGATCACTAAGTGATAAGAACTCTGAAAGTGTGCATTCGGGATAACGAAATTGAGAAAATCGTGGTTTCAGTGGGTTTCAAACGGATTAAGGTGTACGTAATAGATCAAAACGTGCTTGTTGGCTGGAATCGATATTGCCTGTTGTCTTCTGTGGATCAAATTTTACATACTAGATCCAATAAATATTTATTGTCTTTAATCAATGTCGCTCTCACTACAAGTGTTGTTCAATTTTATAAATCTTGATACTCGCGTGTTGCTTCGGTAGGAAAGGAAATCATCATATTTGATTGATAAGGCAGAAATAAATAAGTGGTTCCTGCACCCTATTTGTATTTGACTACTGACCACGAGAAAAATACATAGTAGTTAGTAGGTTATTAGACTACTAGTCATTCAATGAAAAGATGGTGAAACACATGACAGTTAGTAGGTTTTAGAATAGTAGTCTTGTGAAGAAAAGATGGTAAAATACATGATGGTTAGTAGATGTTTAAACTACGAGTCATGTGAAAATTGAATTGTAATACCTAGTAGCTGTAAAGACTTTTGATTACTAAGTGATAAGAACTCAGAAAGTGTACATCTGAGATAACGAAATCGAAAAAGTAGTGGTTTTAGTCTATTTCATACGGATTAAAGTGTACGTAATAGATCAAAACATGTTTGTTGGCTCGAATCGATGTTGATTGTGTCTGTTTTGTATAAATTTTACGTATTAGTTCCAATAAATATTTGTTGCTTCGAATCAATGTTGCTCTCTCTACAAGAGTTTTTCTATTTTATAAATCTAAATGCTCGCGTGTTACTTCTGCTGGAAGTAAAATCATTATGTTTGATTGATAAGATGGAAATAAACAAGTTGTTCCTGCATTCAGCTATTTTGTGACAGTTGATCATGAGAAAAACACATGACAGTTAATAGGTTATTTCACTGTAACGCCCCGAATTTTGGGAACGTTAATTAGGTAATTTTATTGAAAAACTAAAAATTGTCTGGCTCGTTATTACATCATAACTCTCACAAGAGTACTTTTATTACGCAAGGGAGGGAAACTAAGGTTTCTAACTACAGCTCTGCCTACTCCTCCATCCTTGCCAGCTCTTCGGCTCCGAAAGCTTCTAAGGTGTACAGCTTACCATGATCATCTACAAAGTCTGACACATTATACCAGCGTCACCACCGATATAATATGTCAGGGTCACCAAAGGTAACACCATGAGCTACAGAAGCTCAATTGAATAATTCATACCCACTAACCCTTAACTTACAAACAATAGATTTTATAGTTAACAATTTTCACATAGCACATGCATATTTAACAAAACAGCTAACAAATAACACATCCATATTTACTATCCAAACTAATGTTTGTGTCCATGATTTTCTGTGTTTCTCCTACGCGACTCATCGTAGACTGTGTCATCATTTTCATATACCAAATCAACATTTTCAAAATCATTTTTAACACACCCAACCTTGGTTCCGTCGTTCCAGTCTCCCGAGTATCCTCACAATGGTTCTGCCACATCGGGTTTCCATTGGCACACAATTGCATTGGCTCCTCTCTGCGGATAACCAAGCCATTCCTCACCATGGTTCCGCCGCTTTAGGTTCCCATGGGAACGCACACAACCTCATAATGGTTCCGCTATTTCGGATTGTCATTGGAACACAAACACATATTCCCACAATGGGCAAGTCTGGCCACATTGCGATTTCAAAACACACCTTGTCATTAACATTCCCTAGGTGTCATGTTTCTATCTTCCTTGATTTTTGTGTCTCGTCACATGCATAGACTCCCGCGGTAGAACTTTTCACGTATACATAAATCATTCATTGTAATCTTGAAACTAAACTAGCAAGATCATCCAACTCTATGTTATTTAGCATGCTCAAGTCACAATTTAAAGCATAACGCCACATGTAAGGACGCCCTTGGAGTGAAGACCGCTTATGCTTTATTTACACAACCACAAGTAATGCAAGTAATCACAGCAATGTGTATACATTCTCATAACCATTCTAAAGATCAAAATACGAATTTTTACAATTAAGCACTAAATTTTTATCTTTCAAAACCGTTCTTTCTTTTTGGGAAGTTTAAACGAACATATGTTTAACATACTTCCCATCCTTTTCAAATTTTAGGAAAAATACCTTTCAGGTTCACATGCATTTTTAAACACAAAACGTGAATATATTCCTCTAGAATACGGGGAATCTATGTATACGAATTTTATACTTAGAGAGAGTGGTTAGAAGTATTCTACCGTTCTTCTTGGCGGTAGGGTGGCTATGGAAAGTACGTCGGGTGGAGTAACTTCCTACAAAATGCTTACAGTAGCTTCGAAAGAGAAAGATTTCTCTCGAAATTAAGTCTTGACTGAACTACTTAGGCTTTTTGGATCGAGAGGATGGTTGAGTGACGGTTTAGTGGCGGTCTTAGTTGAGTTTCTTGAAGAACACAAGGAGAACTCAAGAACACCAAGAACGAAAACAAAACACAAGCTTTCTAGAGAGAGAAGTTGAAGGATGGAAGGTGTGAGTTGAATGGCAAGAATGGGGTGCTATTTATAGCAAAAGTCTTGGCTATTACCCAATGAATAAAATTTTTCCCAGTAATTATTATCCAATGGGTAAAGATTTTCCTAGAAAAAATAATAGGCCAAAAGGTACTTGTATCTATATATAAATATATTTGTGTACTTAGAAAATCTAGTAAAATACTTTACAAGGTACTATATAATCTTTTAAGATTTTCAAGTATCCAATAAAAAAAATATAAGATCAAAATTTCCTAATAAACTAATCTAATAAGCACATGTTCCTATTATATTATTATATTAGAGTACTTTAGTACATATATTTTTATATAACAAATCTTCATAAAATCTAGGGCAATAGATTTATAAGGTACATATACATATTTTTCTATAAAATAAACTCACATGGAAAATCTAGGAAATGACTATTTAATGCAATTCTAGTACTTATTGGTAGACTAACCTTATTATCCAAGGGGTAAAGTTTACCCTAGCATGTATTGACCAAT
>BPLS01026072.1:133528-152626 GCA_019656275.1 Rhododendron kiyosumense
ATTTCTGAAAATATTTTCAAGTGCCAACCAAACACCGAAAAATAAAAGTTTGAAATTTGTTTTCTAGAAAAATATTTGTAACGCCCCTAATTTTGGAAACGTTAAATAGACATTTTTATTGAAAACCTAAATAGAGTTTGGCTCATTATTACAGCATAATTTCCACAATAGTACATTTATTCAACAAAAGGAGGGAAACTAGGGTTCTATCTACTGCTCCACTTGCTCCTCCATCCTAGCTAACTCCTCAACTCTGAAAGTCTCTAAGATGTACAGCTCACCCTGTTCATTGAATACGTCTGACATATTATCCCAGCGTTGCCACCAATATAATATGTCAGGGTCACCAAAGGTAACACCATGAGCTATGAGAGCTCAGTAGAATAATTCTATACCCGCTAACTCATAACTTACAAACAATAAGTCATACAAATAGTATACAAACTCATGATTTTCATATAGTATATGCATATTCAATAAAGCAATTTACAATGACACATCCACATTCCCTATTCTAACGTTGGTGTCTGTGATATTTGTGTTTCTCCTACGCAACATTTTCGTAGACCGTGTCATCATTTTCCCCAGTATCTTCAACATTTCCAAAATCGTTTTTACACACCCAACTTTGGTTCCGCCACTCCGGGTTCCCGAGTATCTTCACAATTGTTCCGTCGTTCTGGGTTTCCATTGGCACACAATTTGCATTGGCTCATCTCCGCGGATAACCAAGCCACACACCCAACTTTGGTTCTGCCGTTTTGGGTTTTTGAGTATCCTCACAATGGTTCCGCCGCTTCGGATTCCCATTGGTGCACACACACAATGGGCTACTGCGTCCGGCCACAATGCAGTTTCTCAAAACATTTTCTTTTTCAAAACACACCTCTCATTAACAACACCCTAAGTGTCATGTTTCTACTTTCTTGATTTCTGTGTCTCGTTTTCATGCAAAGACTCCGCGGCAAAACTTTTTACACAAGTACACTATAACATAAATCATTCATTATAATCTTGAAACTAAACTAGCAAAATCATCCAACTTTATGTTGCCTTTTCATGCTCATATTATCCCTAAGTTCACGAATCATATTTACACAACTTATAGCATAGTGTCACATGGACGGACACCTTTTGGGTTGAAAACCACTTATCCTTCACCACACATCAAGGCAAGTAATCCTAATAATCATGTATACATGCTCATAACCATCCTAAAATCAAAATACGAATACTACCAAGCAAACGATCATTTCTTATATTTCAAATCCGTTCTTTCTTCCTTTTTGGAAAGTTCAAAACAACATATGTTTTTCCGGAAAATAAAGTCGCATTATTCAACATATTCATATTTCTCTTCGAACCTTTGGTGAAACACCTTACTAGTTGTCATGCATTTCAAACAATACAAGCAATGTATAATTTTACTTTTATACTTAGAGATAGTGAGTACGGAAAATTCTACTGTACTTCTTGGCGGTAGGTACGGCTACGAAAAAAGTACGTCGGCTATCGAACGGAATGACTTCCTACGGTAAGCTTACGGTAGTTTCGAAAGAGAAAATATAAGACTTTCTTTTTCTCTCGAAACTAATTCTTGACTAAACTACTAAACTTTTTGGATCGAAAGGATGGTCAAGTGGCAGTTTAGTAGCGGCCTTGGATGAGTTTCTTAGAGAACTCAAGAACACCAAGAACAAGAAAGAACAAAGAACAAACACAAGGATTTCTAGAGAGAGAAGTTGAAAAGCTTGAAGGTGTGAGTTGAATGGCAAGAGGGGGAGGGGGGGGGGGGGGGTGCTATTTATAGCAAAAACTTGGCTCTCCCTCTCCTCTCATGGCCGGCCTCCCTCTCTCTCTCTCTCTCTCATGGATTTGCTCCATTGAGTTATCAAATCTTGGCTTTAATCATGCCATAGCCTTGTCAATCCATCCTAGGTGAAAGACTATGTGATCATGGAGATTTCCTAAGGCTTTTAAGTAAATCCTAGGTGATTATAACCAAGGTTGCAAGTTTTACGAGTCTAAAGATAATGACAATTAGGCTAAAAGGATAGTCTTCCATGTTTAGTTAATTAGAATATTTAAATATCCATCCTCTTTTTCCATATTATGTAAGAATCCATCCTCTCCTTTTTTCATGCTTATAATTTCATCCTTGCAATATGTAAATTACCTTTATTACCCTTTATTCTATTTTATATATAGATATAGATATTAAACATATGAGAGAGAGTGGGGGGGGGAGGGGGTGGAACGGATGAAGACAGATAGAGAAAAGGGACGGATGAATTATATTCCCTACAGTTACGGCTCAAGATTGTTTCAAATAAACTAGAGATTGAACAGGGGGAAGGAAGAGATCCCTAATTTCTAACTTTCAAACTTCCCACAAATCCCTCTAATTGCTCAATTCCTTTATTTTCGGATGATAGAGGATGGTTTTGCTCCATACTTAACTCCCACGTCTGTTCCTTCTTCATCCTCGTCCTTTTTCATCCTCATCCTCGTCCTTCTTCATCCTCATCCTCGTCTTTCTTCATCCTCGTCCTTCTTCATCTCTTCCACAACAAGGTACACTCATGACCATTGTTCATTTAATTGTAGTGTTTTTGGTGTTAGTTTCATGCTAATTTGTTTGTATCATTTACCTGCTTTTGTACTCTAAGCAGACCCACTGATTTTTTGATTTTTCATGGTTACTTGTTTGCATCTTTTACCATGAAACGGGTTTGGTTGCTCAATCGATTTTTCATGGTTACTTGTTTGCATCATTTACCATGAAATGGGTTTGGTTGCTCAATCCATCTATTGCTTAAAAGTCACCATGTATCTTTAGTGTAGGCTTAGTAGACTCCTTTGTTTTTTCATTTTCATGCCTTATTCATTGATCAAGTTGGCTAACCGAATGACAAAAAATCATATTAACCCCCTTTTGTTTCAAGAAACATGGCTAAATTACCATTAAAACAAGAAATAACATTACATAATCAAATTGTTACATGGTTAAATTACCATAACGATTACTTCGTTACATTACCATTCCTAATCTAACTTCGAACCAATTTTAAAAAAACATGACATAAACAATTTTAGGAATACAACATGATCAGTTGACCACAAATTTGCATGTTTTTTTCATTGTTCAGGTTGGCAAACTAGAAATCAAATATTCATGGCTAAATTACCACAAGGAAAAATGAGTAAACCTAAACCGTATCGTGGTTAGATGGTTAAATTATCATGACATTTTATGGTTACATTACCATAAAATGAGTTTGTCTGTTTTTTCCATTCCAACACTATGTACAAATGTGGTATAACTGACAAACTATATTCCATGCAGGACTGACATGGCAAGTGAATTAATTATGATGTGTCGACATGATGGCAAATTTGCAGCCATTCGGATGAATCGAGGGCATGATTTCAGCACTCTCATCCATAAAATATGTGCCCAGTGGTCCGATCTGGACCCGGATTCTATCATATTGAACTATTCTCTCAATGATACAGAACATATAATATTGGACAACAATGACGATTTGACAACCATGTTTCATAATGCTGAGCATGCTGGTATCGATGATATTATGATAACGATCAGAGACGGTGTAAAGTTTTCCATGGATGAGGCCGTTCAAGTTACCCCAACTGCAAAATGTGATACCGATAAAGGCAAACAGACTATGATTGTTGACGATGACAACGTCATTTCGTTGTTCTGTTCCCACAAAAAATTAAAGTTGCTATCTTCCGATTGGTCAGATAGTATTACAACGGTTGGTCAAAGGTTTGAGGGTGGCGCTTTGGATTTCAAGAACGTGTTGCGGAAGTTTGCTATCGACCAGGGGTTCGAATATACTTTGTCAAAAAATGACAAGATTCGTGTTACTGCACAGTGCAAATATCGAACTGTCAAAAAATGCATGTGGCATGTGCATGCCATAATAATGCTAAGGAATGAGTATTTCCATATCTTAGGCATGGACCTAGCTCACACATGTGGTTTTGCCATACGGACGCTTACTAACCCGCATGCCACCGCGGAGTTGGTTGCTGACTTAGTTGGGGATAATGTTCGAGGCAAACATCAGACAAGGCCTGTTGATGTTGTCAAAGGAATTAAAAGAGATTATGGACTAAATATCTCATACCATTAGGCATGGTGGGGAATTGAGAAGGCTAGGGGTCTCGTGTTCAGTGATTATGTGAAATCTTTCTTGTGTTTGAAATGGTATGTTGGTGCAGCCAAAAGCACGAACCCAGGCAGCCACATCGAATTGGAAAGTGATGAGGAAACTAAGCGGTTCAAAAGGTTGTTTGTTACTTTCGGTGCATGTGTGCAAGGATTCAATCAGTGTCACCCCCTAATTTTCCTTGAAGCAACCGATCTCAAAGGGAGGTATAGGGGAACAATAATGGCAGCCACCGGGAAGAACGGCAACCAAGGTATATAAAGTTAAAATATGTGATTAATTAGTGTAACATGTCGTATTCATCTGTAACATGGTGGATTTTACTCCTGGATGTTGTGGTTAATGTAGTTATCATGTTCCGTTTTGGTGATATATTGTAGGTATTTTTTCAATTTGTTTTGCAATTGTTGATGGTGAAACTTACGAAAATTGGCGTTGGTTATTGGAGCATTTACGATCAATACTTGCGCCTGGGAGGGATATCACCTTCATATCGGACCGTCATACGGGGTTGCTTATGGCTAGGTGAGACATATTTTCAGAGTCCGGTCATGGGTATTGTCTTCTCCACTTGAAGAGGAATTTGGGAGATCATTTGAAAGGAACAACCAGAGGTTATAAAGAGAGGGTGGTGGGTGAATTTGTTCGGTGTGCATATGCTCCTACACCGGAGATTTTCCACCAAAACATGACTAAGCTTTTGAGTCGTGATGATGGTAAGGTGGAAGAATTCCTAACTAATTTACACTATGAAAATTGGAGCAATGCATTTTTCAGGGGTCAACGGTATGGTGAAATGACATCCAATGTTGCCAAATCATTCAATGCGTGGATTGAGGCTGAAAGGCACCTTCCGATCACGATCACAATTCTTGTTGATGAGTTAAGAAAGAAGATCATGAACCTAATGTCAGAGAGGAGAAAAGACGCAAGCAAATGGGGGTGCCAAATTTGCCCAGAAATGGACAAGAGGATGAGGGGAGCGTTCAATGAATCGAGGACATGGGTAGTCAGCGCAGCCGGTGATGGTGTCTATGAGGTGCACTCGTTTCCTAACGTATTAGTTGACATTATTAGGCGCATTTGCTCATACAAGAAAAGGCAACTTACTGGGTTTCCATGTGCCCACGCTGTTATCGTGCTTTCTTCGAGTGGGAAGGATATGACCGAGTATGTTGACCCCTACTACTTTTCACAAACATTCTGTGCCTCTTACTCCACCTCGATCCACCCGATACCAACTGTGTGGATGCCCGAGCGTCCGGTTGATGAGGATTTTCTCCTTCCTCCACTTTGCAAGAAGCCCCTCGGGCGACCCAAGAATAAGCGAATTCCCTCTAGGGGGAGAACATAACTTTTATTAGATGTGAGAGGTGTGGCAAGATGGGGAAACACAATCGCCAAACATGCAAAGATGCTATGTAGCTTTGGCCCAAAGTGTTGCGAAGGAACTCAGGAACTCTAAATAAGTGTAGCTTTAGCACAAAAGTCATACAAGTTTTTTTTAAGTTATTCAATAATACGTGTGGTTACCCCGCATAGTTAGGTTCTCGTTTATTCGTAGGAAGCAATTTTTATTTATGTTGTGGTTTCATGTTCCACCTTATGTAGCAAGACTTTGTTTTAAGAGTTTCCTTGTTAATGTCAAAGGTGCAGATTTATTTGGCTTGATATGATTGTCCATTATTCTGAACTAACACTATTTTCATGGTAAAAAAATCATGTTTCATGACATAAGATCACCGAAGAATATGTCCAAGAAAATAGTAAGATATTTGGGAACAACTTAGGATTATCAATCCGAATTCGATTTGCAATTATGGTCAACTTATCATGTAATGACTAATTGGTTCAAAACGGGAGGACGAAATCCAGACTCAGTGTACGAATTTGGATTGCAATTATGGTTAACTTATCATGTAATGACTCATAAAATAAGGTGGCAAATCTCAATTCACTGAATGTTTTCAAAGAATTTTTGTTATTAAGTGGCCATGATACAATATAACTGGAACTATTAGAACACAAGTTTGGTTATCTTACACAACTAGTTTAATGATTTCAAGTTGGCCAATTCATTTTTCCTTGTTGGGGATCAATATAACATGACTAGTATATTTCGTAAAGGAAATGGCCAAAGTCCTGTTTATCATGAACCGTTCAATATGATCTAACCTTGCAGAATATTATCAACAAACCATGAAACGTTGGCCAATTTTTCCAAGATTCAAAAATTATCCAGAGGCAAACATAATCCATGATCAGTTGCCCTTTACAATTCCAATTGCCCACAATCAAAAGAATACATTCCGAATGGCAATTAAAATAATAGTGAACTAAATGCCCAAAACCACCTGAACATGTTATACCAATTGCAAAGCATCCACCCAAAAGTTAATTCACAATCATGCTTGGTGCATGCAAAATATGAAAACATCATCCACAAAATAAACACTAAACATCCAATTATTCCAAAAAAAGGTTGCATAAACAACTAACAGCATCCTATGTTCAAAAAGTTAGCAAAGACATTGTCAGGAATACAATCTACTACCATCTTAACTCCACAAAATGAGCCGGACCACTTAGGAATGCTTTAACTATTTCAGACCGGATTTTCTAGCATGCTGCTTTCCTTAGGATCGGCGCGATTTATTCGTTTCGATAGTATTGCCGGATGATATAACACACAATAACACTGCAGTCGAGGCTGAAACCAAAAATTAAAAGTAACATGATAAGTTGACCATATTACATTGAGCGTTCTTAGATATCGTGCATCATGTAAATTAGTGGAGTGAACAGCTCACCTACTATCTTCTTGTTGGGGATAGTCTTGGACTGTCACTATGGGTTCACAATCCTGTGTGGTTAGTAATCCATCTCTAGTGCTTTTTCAATAACTTTCCACTTGATTTTTCTGACACAAAACCATTGTGAACAATTGGTGAATATAACATGATAAGTTGAACAATTGGTGAATATAACATGATAAGTTGACCATATCTTTGCATGTTTTGATTTTGCTAAATTACTCACATATTAACACCATATTATGACATACAAATTATGGAAAAACATATTACCAGTTGTTTTGCTACCTTATAGTGTGCATCCACCACAGTTCTCTCCATCATAGAATTGTAAAACTTTCAGCTGCCTTATTCATTGTCGAGGACAAGTAATGTCCAATGATAACCAAAGTGGATTGGAAACATCAAGGATCGATAAGAAGCCGTTTGTGGCATCATTTTTTCAAGTATTTTTTTGCATTCTATAGGACGCTTACACCCTAGCATTGTCTGCATCTGACATTAACGTAAAATAAACACAGGATGAATGTGATCTAAAAGTTCATAATGTTTCAAAGAATACTCTTCCAGGTCGCATCTTACCAAGAAACTGCACGTGAATACATAAACCGTCTTATTCGTCACTTGTGTGCAATCACCCTGCATCTGATCTGCCACACTACCTTGCTCAGTTGATAGGACCTCAACGTACGCATCAATAACCTATGTAACCATATGGCATTTGAATCTTATCATGATAGAATATGACAAGACAAAATCTAAAGAATCATTTACCGACGAATTTCAATGGAGAATTTTATGATAATAATAAATGGATTGTAAATGAAATGAAATTCATAACAACCTAGACATTCCATTGATCACTTACATTCCCTGATATCGTAGAATCAATAATGAGTTGCCGGATATCTTCAACAAACACGAAACATCTCACAACGGAACTTGACCATATAATCGTGCTGCATACAAACGAGGGGGTGGCATGGTCAATTTGTACATCAGACAATTTATAACATATAGAATGAAATACCAAATGATAAGAGCTCAGGTGCTCAATCTTATCTAGTATAGGCTTCATCCCACATTTTTTTAATCTTAGCTTTCTCCTCGCTCGAGAGTAAACAATGCACTACATTTGTCCTAAGGTTTCTAATCGGTTTTGGCTTAAAAGGTCCCTTTTCCGGCCTTGAGATAAAGTTTTCAACATCGATCACTCCTTTGCGGTCGACTTCTACATCTACTTTTAACGATTTTGATGTGGGTCTCTTACGTTTACGTCCATACTCATACTCTTCTTTTTGGGTGTCCTTCCTCATCCTCACTCTCAAACGGGTAATCATAGAATACTCTTGCTCTTCCGGTGTCATGGGTCTATATTTCTGCGTCACTTCGTGTACCGCAGTCTCGGTAAGTTGATCCCATAGTTTATTGTTTTCACTCAGTAGGACCAAAACAGTTTCATCCAAGCTTTCAATCTTCTTGTCCTTGATTGCAATTTCTTTAGCATGCATCTCCTCAATCTGTTTCATATGGTCATTCAACTTCGCTATTTGGTCATGGAGCTCATCAATTAGCCTTGATTTTTGATCATGTTCTGTTGGATTACCGATGTATTCAATATTAGGACCACTATCCCAAATATCACTAATCCGTGATGCAATCTCGGCACCAAATTTCGTGTGCACACTGCCCTGTTTCAAGAAATCCTCCATTGTGTGCACATTGTCCTGGGTTTTTACCATCCTCGCTGAATCCCCCTTTCTACCAGTCACCAATGCATATTTACACTTACTACATTCAGTCCCATTACTATATTCTGCTAAACCATTTCTCCCCTCACTTCCAATCTTTTCCCTTGACATTCCGGCATCGCCATTGTCTATGTTCCTTGAGACCATATTGCTATCATGAACATTTGGTTGCCATGAAACCACTTGATGAATTGGAAATCAAACATGTCACTGCAAGTTACTATCATGATCAAAGTAACAAGATTCAATGACTACGGGATTGCGAACATGATCATTTTTAACAAACTAGGATTTAACAAGCGTCGAATCCAACAACCAAGAAATAAAATTGTGCCAGGTACATTTAACCAACCACATACCTGATCAGATTCAAGCTCATTAAGTGTTATTTCCCTAAACGCTTTTACCAAATCCATTGTCCTCCACTTAATTATACCGAGGGATTCTTCGGGATTGAGGGGCTTCACCAGATTCGTGTGCTCGCATAGCTAGAACTGCAAATTTCAAAAAAAACATGGTAAATACATCATGTTTATTCACAACTTCAAAAAAGAAGTTTAAAACACCACACTACTTACCAGAAGAACCACAACACACCTTGACACCCTCCTTGGGTCGTCATGATGTTGTCTTATTGACGTCATAAGTTCATCCACAATCGCCCCACACCAATCATAGTTTCGTAACCGTACCAAGTCCTCAACATATTCCAAATATACCCATTTCACAGTTGTCCCGGTGGGAAAAAAAAGACTATGTAATAGGTAGGCACACAGTAGCCATACAAAATCTTGCCTACCAGACTTGTTGTTTCTAACCGTATACTCTTTCACAAGTTCCTTTAGCGAAGAACTTGACAAACGTTTTGCTTCGATAGAACCTCTTCTCACCATTTCAACGCTCTCTCTGGATCCATACTCGAAACTGACCTTTTTAGAACCCCATGTTATTCCAAATATACTAAATATGTCATCCCGCGTTATCCTAGTAGTCTTGCCTCCCAATTTAAACCTGCCAATGTCAGGATCGTATGCGTTGATGATCCTGATAATCATTTTGTCGCTTTTTCAACAATGCGCGGATGTTAACTTGTTCTCAATAATGGACTTGAAAATCTTCTAGAATGGAGTTTTCTTCATGATTTTCTTGTGTTCATCACTCAAATTCAGCTCCTCAATCAATTTCTTTATGCCATTTAGGCTTGCACGATACGCTATCTCACGTGTTTCTCCCCCATTAACATCTCACTATTTCCTCGAACGAGGATGTTTGGACTTACTTCCTCGCGTTACACTCCCAGATCTTGTGCGTTTTAGCGCGGACTCTTCCTCGTCAAGTCGAGGATGTTTGGCCTTAATCCCTCGTCTACACTCCCAAATCTTGTGCGAACCTTCGAGGACCCTTCCACATCATGATTTTCTTGTGGTCTGATGCCTTTTATCTTTAAAGGTGGCGTATCTTCAACTACAGTATCATCTGAATCCACTTCTTTTTGTTTCAACCTAGATCCGCCTTCCACATTAGTAGCCTTACCTCCTGGAATAATGTTGGACATTCCATTAGGTCATAAAAAGGAAGGTAAATTAGAAAACCGTTCATGAAGCTTTCATGATCACACAAGACTGGATAATGTACGAAGCATGTTATTTTTTCACTAAAAACTGGAATTGGCCAAACAAATGTCATGCAACATGGATTATTTTGCAACAAAAATGTTTTGACAATATTTTAGGAATAATTGATTACTATGGCCAACCAGACATGATACCCTAACCATGCTAAAAGTGTGCATATAAAGTGACCATGTTTAAGGAAACAGTAACAAATAATTATTGGCTAGTCTCAAGTAGACTAGTCTTGGCTATTATAAATTGGCAAATTTATCAACTACTAGCATCACTTGACAATGAATTCAGGTTGTCAAATTTACTTAACGGTTGACCATTATAACATGATAACTTGACCCCATATTGGCATGCCTTATTCAATGATCAAGTTGGCCTTATTCATTGAACGACAAAAAATCTTATTTCCCACTGATCTTGTTTCAAGAAACATGGCTAAATTACCATCAAAACAAGAAATAACATTACATAATAAAATTGCTAGATGTTTAAATTACCGTGGTATTACATGGTTAAATTACCATAACGATTACAACGTTAAATTACCATTTCTAATCTAACTTCAAACCTATTTCAAAAAAACATGACATAAACAATATTAGGAATAGAGCATGATCAGTTAACCACAAATTTGCATTCTTTTTTCATTCTTCAGGTTGGCCAACTAGAAATCAAAAGCCATGGCTAAATTACCATAAGAAATAATTAGTAAACTCAAACCGTATCATGGTTAGATGGTTAAATTATCATGACATTTTATGGTTACATTACCATAACGATTACAACATTATATTACCGTTCCTAAACTAGCATCAAACAAAATAAATAAAAACATGACTTGAACAAAATAACAATGAAATCATGGAATGAAACTCCCACAATTTAAGGAATCGATATTTTTTAGGAAAACATGACATATCTACTTCATAACAAATATCGGGTTGAATCTCACTGATTCATGACATCCAGCCGATTACCCTACTGATTCATGCCATATTGTGACACTCAGTAACAAATTTTGCACAATGGGCATAAACATAGCAGATTTACAAGCGTAACCTAGCTCCAATTGACAAATCCAAACAAAATTACCGATGAACAAAAGGGGGTTTAAAGGATAGACTTACGAAATCTCCCCATGTCGGTTTCGTCAATTCTTTCTCCGCCGTTGGCTTCAACCACGATAGGTTTGATTGTTTTTTGACGTTGCGAAGTTTTCCGCAAAAAACCCCATTCTGAAAGAACAGGGGAATGCATTCAACGTAGTGCGTCGCCAAGTTTTGGTTTCCGATTGATTTGGGTTTATACCGACTAGGGTTTTTTCGAAACTTTGAGCTCCAAATTCATATGAATGGATGGATTTCGTTAAAGATTGGGTTTCCGTTAAAGATTAATATCATGAACGATAATCAAGGGATGATGGACGTGAGAAATTTGGCGTATCTCTTAGAAGGATGGAGCGGGAATCTCACGAGGACGAAAGGGATTAAATCTTAACTTTGTCTTGCTTCTAGGATGAATAATTAAGCCTCCCTAGTTAATTCTAGGTCTAGGTTGTAAGTAAATTTCTAGGATGATTAAGGGCTAGATTTAATGATTCAAGTGGCCTAACAAAGGGTTGTAAAGTAGTGCTAGGCTTGAGTGTGAAGTTGGTTTAAGAGGTAGCTTGCTAGTGTGTGACAAAACACATGCACACACTCACTCTCTCCCTCTCACTCTCTCAACCTCTCTCTCATATCTCCCACTTATCTCTCTCTCTCTCTCTCTCTCTAGTACTAAGAGTATATACATGTGTGTGTGTGTGTGTATATATAACTATGTATAAGTAGACTTAATAAGTCTATGGAAAGGGTAATGATGAGTGGTAAGGCTTTCAATGACAAGATATTGTCCAATGGTTAAGATTTTCCTAGAAAGTCTACATACATGTATATAGGCATGATTAGGGTAGGCTTAGTATGTGTATATACACCTAAGAAAATCTAGGAAAGTAATCTTGGAGGGTAATTAGGTTCAAGGCTATTGTTTTTAGGCTTGCATGCATGGCAAGTCTAAGTATACTACTTTTGGAAGCATAATGATTACTTCCTTAGATCCAAAGGGTTCAATTAAGGTTTGGAAGGATTCACAAGGTTCAAAGATGGTTAAAAAGGTTCATATAGGATTAGTAGAATGTAACTAGGTTGAATTGGTAATTAGATTTCTCTAACTAATCGGTTAGAAACTAATTATACTTGTCAAATAGGATTTCTAGCCAAGAAATGTAATTTAAGATTTTATATTCATTAGGAAAACATGCAAGTGCTTCTACGAGCATACTTGTCTTTAGAAAAGGACTAGATCATCCAATGCGAAGAGACTTAATTTTAGAAGCCTTAAATCTAATTATGACGGATTATTAAAGTTAAAAAGAAATTTATTTAAGAAATCCAAGAATTAAAATAAAATTTTCAAATATTTAAACGAGATTTTTATTTACTAAAAATCAGAGTTGTTTCAATATTTTACATCGAAACAAACAGAGCCTTAATCAATTTTTTTTTGTCAAACAGTATACAACAGCGGAGGTTAACGGGGTGTTAATATATTAGTCAACTGCGGGTTCAGAGGCTATCCCCCATAGCTCTGAACCCCAAACCTGCTTCTCATGGGACTCAAACTCAGGTCACTACTTGGGAGATAAATGAGACAAAATCAACTTGACAAGCTTGGTTTCTCAAATATTTAATCATTAAACGGTGGTGAAGTTCGTTTCATGTTAAATTGTTCACAACCAAGTCATCAAAAAGTTGAAGATGATAAAGAAGGTAATTTCATTGTTTGTATCTTCAATAAGGCAAATGAACATCTCAAATGATAAAGCAAATTGTACGTCATATAGTTCCATCCTTTCTTAAGTTTGTGAGACTTGTATCAAAACAAAATTACAATAGTAAATCAAATGCGGAGTAAAATTCACAAAGTTGAAAATATTAAGAATAGGTTAAACAAAAAAGTGTGCGAGTTTGTTAGAAGGCATATATAAAAGTGTGGATTGGAATTTTTCCCTTTGGCCCAAAAAAGAATTGAGCTGCGAGCATGATACTTCAAGGTGTTTTGGCCTAATAATTTTTTTGGATTATTTTTTTTGTCAGTATCAAATTTCTTTCATCTGTATTAGTTTTACGTTACTTTTTTGTGTATTATTAATTCCTCTTGATGAGAGAAATCTATAAGTGCAAAATTCTAACAACAATCCTTAAATTTTTAAAGACAAAAAGTGTCACGCTCTCGATTTTTAACATCCTATAAAAGATTTTCTATAAATGAATCCTCACAATATTCCATACAATACCCAAAAGATTATTATATTTCCATTCCCATAATAATACTTCCAAGTCCATAAGATTTCCAAATATTACATCATCAGCTCAACGGCTCAAATTAACATAAATATCAAGTGTCATGAGAGTTTAGAGTTACAAGTATTCCGTAGTCAAAAGGATTATAACTTAAGTTACGAATACATCTTTCAAAGAAATTTAAAAAGATGAATAAGTAACTCTTTTGGTTAGCTTTCAAAAAGGTATGTCCACACTCCAAGCATTCCAATCATGCAAGCTACTATTCCGAGTTAGCACTTGAAAATGATATAAGGCTTGAGCTACACAAGTCCAGTAGAAAAGTCTACGCAAACTCTATATGCAAATGAGTAATACGGAAGAACAAATGAGAAAAAATCAAACGACAGCGGAGAAAGCACAACTTTCATGGTCAAAGTGCCCCAATATCTCCAATCCTTCTTTTCATCATGCTCATAAGTCATATTCGTTCAATTCGTGTCTCATCATATCGTATCCTTTGTGTGTTTGAGCTGAAACTCCTACCGAGCCAATTATGGGATCCCGATATCCCCTGCTAAGCACCCACCTTAGAGGTTAGGTCTTGAGTGTGTACATTATGAGCATTAGCTCCAGCCGGGCCATTTATGGGATCCCAATATCCCCTACCAGGCACCCATCCATCGATGGGTCCCGAGTGTTCGCCCATCGTTCACATACCCAAGTGTATCGTTCGTACAAACATCGTGCAAGAAGCTCATATTTATCATTTCATAGTTCCACAAATTTGAACAAATTGAATATATATTTCGTGGATCATGAAAACATGCATGATTGGCATTGCCCAAACTCTCATTATATAAAAATAAATAATCATGTAAACCCATTGAAATGGTTTAAAGCTTTAGAAAAGTGAGATTGCAACGACACAGGAGGATTAAGCATTTGACTGGTGGCCTACCGGTAGGGAATGGGGAACTACTGGTACAATCTGAAAACAGAGGGGACAAAATTTTGGCGCCCAAGGGTTATACCAGTAGAGGAAAAAATGGCACCAGTAGGTGTTCGAGAAAAATTAGTAATTCTACCGGTAGAGAATGAGTTCTACCGGTACAAATACAAAGCAGTGGGTACACATTATCACGATGACGAGGTTCCACCGGTAGAGAAAAACGTCCTGCCGGTAGGAATTTGGATTTTCTGACGATTTTTCACCACTTTACACATTTTGACCCAATCCCAATAACAACCAATGCAAACCCGAATAAGGCATAGAAACACTCAAATAACATATAAAGAGAGGTAGAATTCTCTACCTCGAGTATCCAAGCCAAAACCAAAGCGATTGAGCAAGCCCTAGCTTCCAGAACCTAAATCAAGCGAAATACACCGAGCTGAGCTCTATCCAATGTGATACGAACCTCAATACGCAAGTAGAAGATGGTTCGGGAGTTGATTAGTATGGGTCTTTAAGTGATTGGGTGAGAAAGTGAGAGAGATGGAGAGACCGAGAGAGAAAGTCGGGAGAGAGATGTGAAAGCCGACAGTGAGATGGAGAGGACAAAAAAGTAAATGGGAAATAAAATTCCCTGGTACACACTTATACACACAGGCACGATATTACCCCAACACCCAAGGCTTTTAAATTCTTGCATATTAACCCCTTATAATTTCCACATTGAGCCATCACTTATCCCTTTATAAAACATTAAAATTATGGGTCCGTTTGTTTGGACGTAAAATGTTTTCCGGTAAAATGTTTTACCTATTTTCCGGTGTTTGGTTGTGTAAAGATTGAGGAAAACATTTTACATGTAAAACATTTTCCATCAATTGGATGAAAATAACTTACTCTTAAATCTTCCGTAAGTTATTTTCCGAAATGAACCCGCTGCCTGTTACTGCAATTCTCATTGCTTAGTTTCCTCGATCGTCAGTCCTGACCTACGTTCAATTCTAATAATCTCATATTTCTCCACCGTTTAAGCTCCCCATCTCTCTTTGTACATTATTTTGTCGATTTCTGAAAATATTTTCAAGTGTCAACCAAACACTGAAAAATAAAAATTTGAAGTTTGTTTTCTGAAAAAATATTTTACATGGAAAATATTTTACATTGTAAAACATTTTACGTCGAAACAAACGGAGCCTATATAAAGAAAATTTACAGGTCTCTACATTCTACCCTCCTTAAATAAATTCCGTCCTCGAAATTCAAATAACTATGCTCACTAAGCCATGCATCACATGGATGTGCAACAAGTATAACCAAATATATATTATGCAACATGTTAAATAACACTTCAATCTTGAGTACTCACGTCGGTATTTATGCCGGAAACAAATGCGGAAACTTCTCTCTAACCTCATCTTCCCTTTTCCAAGTCGATTCCTCGCTACCCTAACTTATCCATAAGACTCGTGCTAATGGTATTGTCTTACGCCTCAATACTTGGTCACGTGAATCTAGGTTACATATCGGTTCCTCCCCATAAGACGCATCGGCCTCCAACTCAAGTTCGGACCACTCTAACACATGCGATGGATCCGGTTCGTACTTTCTTAACATTGACACATGAAACACGTCATGTATGCCAAATAACCTCAGTGGCAAAGCCAAACGATACGCAACCTCCCCAATCTTCTCAATGATGTCAAACAGCCCGATATAACACGGCAATAGCTTTCCCCTTTTCCCGAAACAAGACAAACCTCTACGCAGCGATACTTTGAGGAATACATGATCCCCCTCTTTAAATGACAACGGGCGACGATGATGATCAACATAATTCTTTTGCCTACTTTGCGTGGTCAACAATATTTGGTGAATCACCTTAACTTGTTCGGTTGTTCTCTCTTGAGCTTCCTTAAGGTGTTGACGTAGGTTAAGTTCTTTTTGAGAGAACAAGAATTTCAAGCTTTTGTGATCGGAAAAGACTTCAAACTTTTCACCGTACAAATAGTGGTGCCAACTTTTCAAAGCAAATATGATGGCAGCAAGTTCTAGATCACGCGTAGGATAGTTCCGCATGTGAGTCTTCAACTGTCGCGACCCATATGCTACCACTCGCCCCGCTTGCATCAATATGCACCCCAACCCTTCCTTAGACGTATCACAATACATGGAGTAGCCAACTTCATGTTTGGGCACAATCAAAATCGATGCGGTAATCAATCTCCTCTTCAATTCCTCAAAAGCTGCCTCACACGATTCACTCCAAACGAAATGAGTCCCCTTACGTGCCAATCTAGTCATCGATGCCGCTAAATGAGAGAAGTCGAGAATGAAACGACAGTAGTACCTGGCCAAACCCAAGAAACTACGGATTTCGAACACATTCTTCGGTCACTGCCAATTCATAATCAACTCTATCTTTCCCGGATCAACAGCCACTCCACAAAACGCCCCAAATTTTTGGGAACATTATTAATAACTATTTTATCCAAACTTAACAGTTAATCAATAAAAGTAGAATAATAAGTCATTACATCCCCAATTATTCTCAAATCAATATTATATTTATTTAAGGATAGGGAGGGATACAATGGAAAATTTCTACTCTTCAGGGTGGTTATCTTCTTCAGCGATATTCTGCTCAGCTCCATACTGTTCTAGATTATAGTACGTCTCTTGTTCGCCTTCTAAGTTTGGCATAAAATGCCAGGGCCACAAAAGTAACACCGTAAGCTCTTAAGCTCAATAGCTAACTCTTACCCTTATATCCCATACTTTAGCAAAAATAACATCTACTTTACGAAGCCTTAAACAAAATTCAAAACATTATAAATGTTGTACAAATGAAGTGTCAAGTGTCGGTTTCAGAGTAGTGTATCGTACTTCGTGTCAAAACGTCAATTTCATTTATTATTAAATCTTTTCCTTTAGCACTGGTTCTGTTTACTCCCTCTTTAGGAATGACGGTCGACCATGCATTTACAAACTCTGGTTCGCCGTTTCGGTCTCCCAGGTTTACTCACACATTTCCAAACACTAGTTCTGCCGTTTCGGTCTCCCAAGTTTACTCACACACCCAAACTCTGATTCTGCAGTTCTGGTCTCCCAGGTTTACACATATTAAAATTTCTCTTTAACTCTTTTCGTTTTCAAATATCGTTTTCTCGTTTCTTGTGTCTCGTACACAAGCATCATTTTCTCACGAACACATTATTCTTTTAAAGCTTACTAAAATTATGCAAAAATAAATCCTACTTTCATGCTCTTCTAATTTGTCGATCAAATATTATAACTGTACATGATCAAGAAATAACACTATTAACACTTCATTGATAAACATGTCTTACTTAATCATGCGAAGTTAATTGGAAACTTATTCCAGTAGTGATATCGTAGATCACGCTCTAACAACTAAAACCTATTTCCTTTAATCAAATTCCTAAGTAAAGCTTTTCTAATAAACAAAACAAAAAAAATGTAACAGTATGTTTCTTTTCTAAACGAAGACAGAAGTCAGTACACTTGGCGCAATGAAGACTTTTCCTTCATGTAAAAAAAAAACTAATTTTCGTTTTAGGTTCCAAGAACTATGCTTCTTTTCTTACAACAGTTATAATGGAAAACTAGTTTCCTTCAACGAAAATTTTAACAACGTTAACATCTTAATTTTCTTTTTTTTAACAAACTAATTATGTGGAAAACTTTATGAAATTCTCTAGATCAATATTTTTTTTAAAAAAAATCAACAAACACGTAGCGGTACTATATTTAGGTGAGTAGGTAGGAGGTTTCTACCTTACTTCTTGGTGGTGGGAGTTGATTTTGACGGCGTTAGGTCGGGTGGTGATTGGCATGTTTCCTTCTGGTCTAGAATTGACTGAAATTCTAGTTTCCTTTCTTAGGACTTAAAAAAGACAGTAAGAGTGTACAGTTATTTTTTTGAAGAATAGTAATATGGGTGATGATGTGATCAATGGGTGGTGGGTATAAGGCTAACTTTTCCTTCTTTCTTTTTTGACTCCAGTGGCTCCTTCTCTCGTTTTTCCTCTCTCTCTAGTTTCCCAAATGGGGAATGAACATGTGGAAGTGGAATGCCAAAAATGGGAAGTGTGTGGAGGTATATATAGGCCTCTCATCTCTCTCTCTCTCTCTCTCTCTCTCTCTCTCTCTCTCTCTCTCTCTCCATGGCACACACCCTCTTTCTCAGACTATAATTTCTAGCCTAGGGCAAAGCTAAAATAGGGTGACATGATGGTGCATATGGGAGCAAAATCTGGTGGAAATCTTATCTCACTCCCCCCTCTCTTCTCTCGGCATTCTCTCTCTCTCTCTATCTATCTCTCTCTCTCTTTCTCTCTCTTGTCTTGTCATTTGTAAGCTACACACTCATAGGCTATATTGTAGGATAGAGAGAAATGATGAGTAGTGTAAGTGT
>BPLS01026072.1:167626-179174 GCA_019656275.1 Rhododendron kiyosumense
TATATATATATAATGATAAAAAATTTAAAAGGGCATGGAGGCACGTGACTTCATCAGGTGCCCCAAGGTGGATCTGCCCCTGGGTGGAAATCCACCTAGACTTTCTCTCTCTAGTGTTCTTCTCACGAGTGAAAGAATTAGGCCCCGTTCCAGAAATCTTCTTAAAAAAATAAGTAGCTTATTTCACATTTTTAAACTAAAAAATAATGTAAATAAAAAAAAATTTTAAAATTTTTTTTGCATCGTATAAAAGATCTCGATGAGATCTTTCAAATAAGATCCATATTACATATTCTTAAATTTCAATAAACTCATAATTTTTGAACTTGAAATTACCTTCTTAAAAAATAAGGATTTTTTCTTCGTTCCGGAATAGAGCATTAGGATGCGCATGTTTTTGCAAAGAAATGTAAACGGTTTAAAAAGGTGTATTTCGAGGGAAACCTACTTTTCGGTCAGTTTTTTTTTTTTTTTTTTGAACTGTTACTTTTCGGTCAGTTAAATTCGTTGATAGTAGTAGTAGTTTCTAAACCAAAAAAAAGATGACAAGTGGTGTATGGAATTTTCTCAAAGTGAAGGGGCTTTAAGTGCAAATTCACCTTAACAATTTACGCACAAAAGCCCTAATCCAACCTCCCCGCAGTTTGCCGTCTCTCTCTCTGTGCTCTCTCTCTCTGTCTCTCTCTCTCTCTCTCTCTCTCATCAAGATGGATGAAAAGATTGCCGTTGTGGGGAAACCGGTAAGTACTTCTCCCACTCCACACGCATACATACGTTAATTGGTTTCAGTTTGAACATTCGATTGGAAGATAACAATTTCCGATTTTGGTTATATCAATTCTACTCGTGTGAGCTATTCATGAGTTTGTTTGTTAGTTCATAGCGTTTACTTTATGTTAGATATAGAAACTTATACTGTTGAAGTGTATATATAGTTGTGCATTTGCGTTGTTGCGCGTATACATTTTGTTGGTTTCAGTAATATTCGGTTGGAGCTCATAAATTCCGCTTTTTGCCCGACTTAATTGTGCTTGTTTGAGCTGTTCATAAGTTTGTTCGTTTACTTCATAGCACGTTTGAAATTGTTAGGTTCTAGTGGAACTCGTGAAGGTGGCCCAGAAAAGAGGGATGATGGGAAGTAAAGGGGACTGGAAGCAGTTTCTGGCTGTTTATGACAAACAATTTGGGGCTTCATTGAGTGATCCAGCAAAGAGGTCTGTTGATGCGTTGGCTTCTTTTCTGAAGACATTTAGCCAAGAGGATGATTTGACGGTAAATAATAGTTGAAGGAAAAAAATTATTGGGATTATTTTTTTGAAGAAATCAATACATGTGCGCTCTCATGTTTGTTTGCAGTTTTTCAAGAAAATATTACAATGCCATTCTATAGTGGAGGAATTGAAAGAGGAATCCAATGGATTTGAATCCCCTGAGCAGGTTTGTTTGATTAACACATTTTAACCAAGTGTGGCCTAGTTGCTGCAACTTCAAAGCAGGATGGTATTGGGTTATGAATTTGCTAAGAAGCACGGACACGTCTCTAGGTCTTTTGTATCCATATCCCAGACGTGTCCTGACACTTGTCTGACATGTGAAAATGTGTGTCCAAGTATTTAATTATTTTTTCTAAGTCAGACACGTTTTGGACACGCTCCAACATGTATCGGACACGCTCAGGGACACGTTCTAGGTTTTAATGTGATTTTTAAATCTTCAAAACTGGGTTAAAAATGTAATATTTGAAATGTGAACTGAATTAAAGCCTAATATTAAATATCTTAAGGATGAAAAGTATAAAATATTCTAGATAATATTAAGAAACATGAAAGTTGTAATCTATGGTATGAAAAAGACGCAATTTTCTTATTGAAATCTTTCATTTTTATATTGAATTAATAATATCTTCATGTTATGTATGAATTTTTTATGCACACATTTATAAATAATTATTAATTATGTATTTAACGTATCCCTCAATGTGTCCATATCCTAGATTTTGGAAAAATCACGTGTCCGCATATCCATGTCGTGTCCGTGTCCGCATATCCGTGTCCATGCTTCTTAGTGTATTTGTGACCTCTCGTAGAGTTTAAATTGCTTTACGAGTGGATAGGTTAGCAATAAATGATTAATACTCGAGGGTCAAGTTTATGTTCAATAATCATTGTCGTATTGCGGTTTGTTTTCCACCTTCGGCAGTATCACATTTTCAAGTTTTAACCTGTGTTACATGGACTCAAGTGTTCTAAAACAAAGAATTAATCAGTGATTAATCGCTGGTGGGGTCTATATGATTAGGTCCGACTAACGATTAATCGCCAATCACTAATTAATATGCACCGATTAATCGCTGATTAATCCAATTAATCACTCGAAGAAGGTGGCCGACTGCTCAACTAGCGCCTAGCGACTTTTAGAACATTGCATGGACTTGGGTACCGGTGTGTATTGTGGTTCTATATTTATAGGTTGGACTCAAAACGTTAGTTGAAGGGTGTGCAGACTTGGCAAAAAGATTTTTTTTTTTTGCAGTATTTGAATCTCTTTTGTGGCATAAGTTGGTGTATATGAAACAGTGTCAAAAAATGCACTTTATTCATTTTGTAGCAATAATGGGAATAATATTTATAGGGTGACATAATGACATTATTAACTATAGTTTCACAACTAGTGTCGAAAGTGAAGTAGCAGATGCAACTCTTGTCTGGGTTTTCAATGTATGGAAGGGTACTTGGCTTGTTTTGAAGAGTCCGCGAAATATGGGTCGTGATGCCTGAAGTTTGATTTTCATTTTCCCTGAAATTGGATACGACAATCTGTATTGTTTTGGGTTAACCACAATATTTTGCCAGACTAATTTATTTGGCTGAACAGTATCTTTGAGTCTGACTCAGTTATATTCTCTGGCTTATTTCCAAAAGTTTTAGTCAGACTAGTCAGCACTGGGTTCGGACTGCATTATTCAGTATTCAGTTACTTGTGCTATCTTCTCCAGTCAGAATTCTTGTTTGCATTGGATTGTTTTAATAGTTTGGCAGGCTTTCTGTATTTTGAATTTCTTAAGCATTAAACTATCTTACCTGTATTGCATCGAACAAAATTCTTAACAAGTTGCTTTTGTGGCCGTGCAGAGGCTGGTTCGGTTAACTCTTGCGCACCCGCAGTACCCATTAGATTATTCGTTTCCATCGCATGAGGAGGTTTGGCGTTGTTAGTTCATTTCTTTTTCTGCTATTCATTTCTTTTTCTGCAATGGCCATGTTTTATTATCCTGCGAGTTATAATTGTGGATCAGAATGGGCCACTGCAGCTGATTCTCCTCATCAGAAAGAGCTTGGTCGTAGTAAAGATTGGATAATCTTTTGCATAGTAGGTTTATGACGCTGTGCTTATTTTTGAAAGGAAGGTATATGTGACAAATTCTCCGGGTTCGGTATCTTTCTTTAGAGAAGTCCTCTAAACTATTTTGTTTTTCCAAGAGAAAAAGTATGTTACGTTTTATGGTGATGACAAAAAGAGTTTGGTTGAAAGATCATTCCAAGTTTTTGAACTACATGGTTACTACTTCTAAGTCTTAAACTGACAAGAGAACTACCTTTAGGACATCCTTAATGAAATATCAGTAGGGTTATGATCCTTTGGCACATGCAGGATCAGCTGTATGAATCCTGAATCCCATGGGCTAATTGTCAATTATGTAGAAGTAGAACCCATACTGTTATTGAGTCCTGAATGGTTTTCTTCATGTCCAATGTAATTCTCTCTTTTGGTACGACCAGGAAGAACATAGTTCGCTAGATACTTTTTAAGAATGTCATAGGGACATAGGGTCCTAATCCCATTATTCATGTTTTGATGGAAGTTAAGCCTCTCGAGTACTGATTGACTGCTTGTACTCCATAAACACGAAGGTTGTTTTTTTGCAGTTTTTTGATTCCTTTATGCCTGATCCACTGGGTTTATTGATTTAACTTGTCTTCTAAGTTAATTTCTTGGATCGCGAGCACAGGGATGGTTGGTAACGAAGCTCAGTAAAAAGAAGACAATTAGATCGACTGCCTTGATTGCCATTGATTGTGAGATGGCTCTCTGTGAAGATGGGACTGAAGCTTTGGTGAGGGTTTGTGTTGTCAACCGCAACTTACAGGTTAGAATCTTCATGGACTACGAGCTCTCAGTAGTTCCTTGTTCACCTCACACGTAGAACATGTGCTTGGAGCAGAGAACCACCTAATAGCCATTACTTTGGCAGTCTAGGATATCTCAGAGGTTCCAGCTGCTGCTTCTTTTTTCCTTGTTTTTGTTTTTTCCATTTACCTGAGTGCATGTGGGTTTTGGTTTGGCTATTTCAGATCAAACTTAATGAACTTGTAAATCCGAATAAAGCAGTTGCAGACTACAGGACTGAGATTACTGGGCTCACTGCCAAAGATTTGGATGGAGTTACTTGTTCATTGGTCAATGTGCAGGTAATATTTGGTTGGCTTTGAAGTAGTTTGGGAGTAGCCTAGCATTCTAACCTAGTAAGATAAAAATCTGATACTATTATATTAGGAACACCCTATTTGGCATGAACCTCTTTTGACACGTTTTTAAGTTCCTTATCCTATGAATTAATTAATTGTAGTGTTAAAAGGGCTTTTGTCTTCCTTAATTGCAAGTAATGGGAATTTTGCAGCCACTTTATCTGTAACTGCTCCTGTTTCCTATCCCTTCTTATACTGACTCCTACGCATTCCCATCTCTTGAGTTGTAGCTTATGGAGGAGAACACATTCTTTCAGTCGGACAATCTCTCTCTCTCTCTCTCTCTCTCTCTCTCTCTCTCTCTCTCTCTCTCTATTATTTGAAGATTTTGTTCTATGTTCTTCCAATGCTCACTAATACACAGGTTTCGTTTAGTTAACGGAAAGTGATATGTTTGTAGTATCCATATTCATATTTTTTGGACTTTTACAAATTTCATCTGAATTTTCAAATGTTTGGCCAAGCGTTTGGTTCTTCAGTTTTATATAAATTAGTTGTTGGCATTTGAATGCCTATTGGTTCGTTCGGAATCCCTTTGAAGTTTTAATTTTCCAAGTTTTGAAATATTCAGCTTTTATGTCTTGGTCTTTTAAGGTCTTTAGTTTTGTTTATGTTTAAGTTTAAATGATTTACAAGAAAATTTGAATTTAGCAATGTTAAAACGAATTGATAGGATTCCAATTATGCACATTCATTGCTTGTGCCATGACGTCTAGTATTTCATAAATAGCTGAAGAAAAACAAAATTATCTGAGTTTAGAATTGACAGCGTTTTATATGTCTCTATCTTTGGAGGTTTTGTAGAAATCCATGAAGAAGCTGTTATCGCATGGAACGATTTTAATTGGGCACAGCTTGAATAATGATATGCAAGGTATGGCAAACTATTGATCAAGTAATGGTAACTTTTGGAAACTCCTATTAATGTGAGTTGAAAGAAATTGTGGTCTCTGGTAATGAGGACATTTGGCTACAGTTATCTGCTAACTTTACCTTCTTACACCAAGTCTATGTTATTTTTGACTGATGTCTTTAAGAAGCCTCTTCTCATTTTCTTATTTACAGCACTAAAGTTAGACCATGCAAGAGTGATCGACACCTCTTTAATCTTCAAATATGCAGATGAGACTAGTTGGAGAAGGCCCTCTTTGAAAAACCTTTGTAAGGCAAGTAGTTCATTCTAAGCCCATTTTGTTGTTGTATGGTCTTTGAGACAAGAATGGAGGGAGAAAGATATCAGATCAAAAAGGTTCGTTGCATCTTTTCCAACAACAAAAAAGAAAAAGCAGAAAAGGGGGACCAATAATTGAATTCACAAAATTGAAAGTGAGTCAACCAATTCAGATTGACGGATTCGGTTCTTTGGTTCATCTATCCACCCCGATGATCCGTGCCGTAGCTTTTTGTGACTCATGCAACCTATTCATTTCCATTACCTGCGGGATTGAATAGTACAACTGGAATGGAAAATCGTGCCATTCTATTGACAGAAGTCTCATTTACTTGTATTTGCGTGATGGCAATTCTTCTTTGCAACTATGCAAGTTTTTGGCCACAAGCTAAAGTATAATATTCTTTTGGTTCTATTGATAATTCGTTTTGTTCGATTCATTATATTGCTTCATTTATTTTTGCTGCACAATTTTTTGACAAGTCACTATGTTCCTTGTTTTCTGTCTCATCTGGGTCGTCATGTTGACTATGTATTGTTTTCAAGATGCCGCATTATGTGCGTTCCTTACCGGTTACTACTGAACTGGCAAGTTAGCTATGTAGATATGTATGCCTATTAAATTCTTCCATAAATTTATTTTGACAGGCTGTGTTGGGATATGAAGTTAGGAAGAAGGGTGATCCCCACAATTGTGTAGATGATGCATGCGCCGCGATGAAACTTGTTCTGGCCAAGTTAGAGTCTGGATTTGATAATGTTATACCTTTGGTTCATGAGGATGTAAGTTCATAAATTTAGCGCTGGTTTCATTCAATGTCTAAAGAGTGAGATTGTAAATTCATTGTATTTCCAACCTTGTAGGTGCCTGTGATTGAAAGGTCAAAACTACTACTGCACAGGATACCAGTCAATGTGCCTAGTGAAGAATTATGTAAAATTGTTCCTGGGGACTTCACTATTGAGATTAAGGTAAGAGACTTAGAAGATCTAATAAAACCTTTTTGTTGATGTATAATACATCATATGATGTTTGATTAGTAGGAGTGGTGAACACATGAACGGGCATTCTGTGCACTTAAGTTTTCCAGAGTGCTGTGACTATCTATATACTGTTCCTGCATAAATATTACTTATCCGCATTAGAAAATTACAAAATGATATTACGACGTCTGTTTACTGGGAAGAATTGTTCTCCTACAGCTATATTATCTGAAATGTTGAGAAGTAACGAAACTGCACGGAGATAGTACTTGTGAGTTGTTAAAACAGCCACCTATAGCGAATTACAGCATTTTATTCGGGAGGTGTAGACCTTCTGCTTGAGCAGAAGCCACCATTATGTGAGTATGTTAGCAAATTTCATGATGTAAGATCAATTATTGATCACTTGATAATTCGTGCATGAAGGGGGACCGGGTCCTAAAATTCTGGTAGTATTTTAAAAAGAGATGGTGATATTGGGCTGTTAAGTTTTGCAGACCATGACTTCCTTGTATAAACAAGAAAACCTTCATTCTAAGTGAATATAATATTTCATTAGATACTTACAAATGTGAACATTGAGCTGAGGAATGTCATCTTTGATATTGGATAAACCTTCCGAATCCTAAGGTGCTTTCAATGATTATTATGACAGCATAAATGTAGGTAAGTTGGTGGTGCATGCAAACACTGACACTCTTGCACACTTAAACTAAACAGTAACCCCATGGTGGATTCTATGCCTTCCTCCGCATCCTTGTTTTAAAGGATTCAGACACACTGTGGTGCTTAGTGCCTATGAAGGAGATATTGCTCCCCTGTTGGTCATTATGTCACGATTACCATAATGTAAATTGTTCGACAAGGTTACATGCGCCAATTTTTTAACTCTCTCTCTCTCTCTCTCTCTCTCTCTCTCTCTCAGTTAATGAAATTGCTGAGATTGTGAATGATTTTGTTGCAGCCTAACAAAAAGGCTGGAGGAGATAAGTATTCTGCCTTTGCCATTTATAAGAATCAACGAGAGGCAAATCAAGCATTTGAAAGTATCAATGGGAACAAAGAAAAGGTATGCTCTGGATGAGGGTTTTTCTTATACAGCTCTTCTCTGAGAAGTGGCTTTAGTGTAGACGAATGTGTATCTTTACTCCATTTGCTGTGAAAGCATTACGCTAACAGCTACGCCTTGCAAAGGTTGGCTCATCCAAATAAAGAAGATTCCCAAACAAGCGGTATAGGTCACCACCCTCTTTCCATAGCTCTGAAGGGACATTGTATGCTGTCACTTTCACCTATGATGGCACACTTGAGAATCCACAAGTAAATTAGGTTGCCACGGTTTAATTATAATAAACCTAGCCTAGGGTAGTATGGTCCATTAGAAAGTATTTCATCGATCACCTCATTACTAATCTTAAGGGCAAATTTTCGTAGTCGTCCCTTTAGTTTTACGGTTGTCTCAATTTCGTCCCTATAATTTGTTTTACGTTCTAAATTGGTAAAATCGTTAACACCGTTGATGAAACTAACGGAAAAATATGATTAAAAAATTAAGTGCTCCAATTTTCAATCCGGTTGAACCGATGCGAAGATCTTATTTTTTTGTTCATTTTATCCTAGATGGTCGCAATGGATTTTTGGCTCTAAGGCCTTTCAACGAGTATCCAAAAACTCCTTATTTAGTTTCAAAGGTCTCTTAGGGTGCTCATTGAAAGGCATTAGAGCCAAAGATCCATTATGACCATTTAAGATAAAATGTTTCGTACCGGTTCAAACAGATTAAAAATTGGAACACTTAATTTTTTAACTCTATTTTTTGATATATAAATGGTGTAAAAAAATAAGTGTTCCAGTTTTCAATCCGTTTGTACCGGTGTGAATACCTTATTTTTCTGATCATTTTATCTTAAATGGTCATAATGGATTTTTGGCTCTAATGCCTTTCAATAAGCACCCTAAGAGAGCTCTGAAACTAAATAAGGAGTCTTCAGATGCTCGTTGAAAGGCCTTAGAGCCAAAAATCCATTACGAGCATCTAGGATAAAATGATCAAAAAAATAAGATCTTCGCATCGGTTCAACTGGATTGAAAATTTGAGCACTTAATTTTTTAATCATATTTTTCCGTTAGTTTCATTAACGATGTTAACGATTTTACCAATTTGGAACGTAAAACAAACTACAATGACGAAATTGAGACAGTTGAAACTAGAGGGACGAAATTGAGACGACTGTAAAACTAGAGGGATGACTACGAAAATTTGCCCTAATCTTAATGATGAGAAAACAATTGTCTAGGGAAAGTACAGCTGAGCGAAAATTGCCAAAGTCTTCCCATAAAAGTCTGTGTCGAGAAAATACCCAACTAATGCATGTTGCAAATGACAAAGCCGGCCTTAGATTTTTACTTGGCCCCAGATTTCTGGAGTTACACATGCATCATCTTCGTCGATGAGGGGGAATTCGTTTTTTTCCATCCAATTTATTATTCCTAGGCAAAAGGTATTTTCATTCTTTAGATATTAAATTTTAATCTCTCACCCTGCCTTTGCCTTTGGAGATGCGATTCATGTTTTCCATTTTTATGCCTTCTGTTTGGTCGTGATTCAGTTGATATTCATCCATTTAAATCATCTCATGGATGGGAAATTAAATCTTTGTTGATGCCTTCTGTAAGGACTCTTCCGGACTGCCACAGAAATGTACTTCATTCCAACTTGATTCAGGAATGACCGGTAGTATATATGTTCGCAAAATGGCAAATGATGATCCTCTTGGTCTAGCTTCATCGAGGAAAAGACCTCTCCAAGTTGAGGAGACCACAGCTGAGTCCAAAAAGTTGCACTCAGATAGGGGTGTTAGAGAGCAGACTGTGTCAGGTTCAGATGTTTGTGATGATCATGTAAAGGAGATAGAAAGATTGAAGCAAGAACTGAAGCAGAGGGATGAAGAAATCTCCAACCTGAACAAGCTCGTAGTTGCTCTTACAAGGAAACAAGGACTCTAAAAACAGGCACACTATTGAATGGAAGTGTTTCTACGGTCTAGGGATACAGAAAAGGTAACAGTGTATGATTTTAGATGCTCGAGAGAGAGCCTCTCCAGAATGTCAGAGAAAGTAACGGTGTATGTGATTTTAGATGCTCGAGAGAGCCTCTCCAGAAAGTCAGAGGAAATATTGGTTGATCTTTGGCAGCTGGCGAGTGAGTTTGGCTGGAGATTAACCAGAAGAAGGGGGATGTGCTGCCGCTATCGTCATGTTTTTAACAATGTAGAATATCATCATGGGGGCATAGCTTTAATGGTTTTATCCAATATGTTGGTGCTGATGGAGAATTTGGGCCGTTGCTGCTTCCACAATGTACCATCAATCACATCTCCAATTTTGCTATAGCTGTAACTGTTTTATTTAAATTAATAGGATTTGTTTTAAGTAGCACAATGCGAACTAGATGCCCCTATGTTTAGAAGGATTGTTTGATCAATTTTGGTAGTCATGTAAAATTGTTTCTATTCTAGTATAAATTAATTTCTGGACGAGAGAGATCAGTGAGTTGGAATCCCGATGCCAGATTTGTCTGGCTTCCCGTAAGTAAAAGTGCCATGTTTGGTAGGCACAAGGGCTCCCGTGCTGACCGCCGAGATGCTGTGTTCCCCCAGCATAGTTGGCCGGTTTAATGTCAATTCCTAACCTGGCTATGTGCAGGGGAAGAATTTTAGCTGTGCATCCATTATAGGAGTTGAAGTTCATTGCCCATTTAAGGTTTACCTAACAGTTTTTCAACAAAAACTACAACAACAATGACAGAACCCATCTAATACCCAATCATTGGGGGTATGGGTGGAGAGGATTGGAAATATAACTAATCTTTGGCAATATATGCATAAAGTGATTACTCTCAAAATACTACCGAAATGGTGGCGCCTTACAACTCCAAGAACCTAAAGCAGAAAATATTATTGCTATCTCAAGGTAATATGGTCCCTTATTTAGAACATCTACCATTTGATGCAACTAAAGGTTTAAATTTTTTGAGGGTGTCACTGAATTTACATTTAGTCTCATTATTTCTACTCAATTTAGTGTTTTTTTTTTTTGGCCCCCCTCAATTTAGTTTTTGATAACCAAAATTTCGACATTAATTTTTTGGTTTTTCACCAAGTACACGTCCTTTGGGTTTCAATAAAATTTGAAAAGGATGATGAATTAGCTTTGTTGTCAACTCCGACCTGAACCTGCATAACAAAGCAAGAGCTTGAGTCACTGGTGTAGTAGCGTGCCTACCACCCTCCGATGCCTAAGTCAGTAGAATTCTTGCTATTTGATGAGAGAATTGAGATTCTCGATCTATGTGTTTCGTACTTTGTATTGGAGTTCTACCGTCATATTTATAGGCATTTGGAGGTTGAGTTTTTGTAGGATTGTATCTCGTAGATTCCGAATTACCTCTTTGAGGAATGTGGAGTTCTGCCTTAGCTAGGAATCCATGGGCGTCCTGGCTTAGCTAGGAATCTTTACCCGTCTTTGATCATGCATATCTTTGGCATTTTATGCTTATCTTACCATCAGCATTCCCTTATCCCTTAGGATTTAGGTTTCTCGGTGTGGCATCTTTATCGGAACAAGTATATTCTGGGGATAATATCATGGATATTATCTTTCTCGTTATAGCTAGAGGCTGGAATTGGTCGTTAGACCTTTTGCTAGCTTCGTCTGAAGGACGGAGCTGGAAAATCCTTGCTTTGTTCCAGGTAAGCTCCTAGAGGAGGTTTGGTGAGGCTAGCTTACACTCCCCAGGTCTGTAGTCCTGGCTTTGTTCCAGGTAAGCTCCTAGAGGAGGTTTGGTGAGGCTAGCTTACACTCCCCA
>BPLS01026072.1:179184-193322 GCA_019656275.1 Rhododendron kiyosumense
AGAATGTAGTTCTCGCGGTGCTGAGCTCCTTGGGTCTATCCTACTTGGCCAGTAGTATCCCAACCTGAGGAGTTTATAGGCTAACATGCGGCCACCTTGGTGATCCTCACATACTCCTTGGTGGACCTCGTCCATTGGTCGCGTATATGTTGCCGTAGTCAGACATCTAAGATATGGTAATGAGAAACTCCTTCTGTACAACACATCTTCCATCATTAGGTATTTTACAGCTCTGATCTTGAGTTGTCTGGCTTCGACCTTATCGTCTAGTAGTATCCCGTTTGTTATATAGTCAACTATGGGATCCATCCATGAGTTGGTGTAGTCAATAGCTTGTATCTGCACGTCTGGGGCAAAGATACTTGGTAACTCCAAATATCGTACTGGTGCATTCCGTGGAATAACATCCTCCTTGGCCGTGGCCAGCTTCGCCAAATAATTAGCTTCAATGTTCTCCTCCCTTGGGATCTTGATAATATTAAAGCTTTGTAGCCTTGCAACTAGGGCCTTTACTTTATCCAAGTACTTCTGCATTATCTCCTCCTTCACAGTATACTCTCCTAGGACTTGTCCTACAACCAACTGTGAATCACTTTTGGCTAACACATGGTTAGCACCAACGACTTTAGCTACCTCCAATCCAACCACAAGAGCTTCGTATTCTGCCTCGTTGTTAGTTGCTTTGAATTCAAACCTAAGCGCGTAGCTCAAGTGTTGTCCATTTGGGGATGTTAAAATCAAACCAGCTCCACTTGCTTCTTTGGTTGTTGATCCATCAACTTGAAGGTCCCATTAGGTTCTTCTTTGGGGGGTTCTTCTGGTTTTGGATATGAATATTCTGCAAGAAAATCTGCCAACACTTGTGCTTTGATGGCGATTCGAGGCTTGTACTATATATCAAACTCGCCAAGTTCTATTGACCATTGAATTAACCAGCCTGATGTTTTTGGGCAATGGAGAATCTTTCGAAGTGGTTGATCTGTTAACACCTTTATTGAGTGAGCCTGAAAGTATGGCCATAGCCATTACAAAGGCTATCTTCTCAGCTCTGAGATATCTCAGCTCAGCTCCTCGTAATGCCCTGCTGGTATAATATACTGGGAGTTGTGTCCCTTACTCCTCTCTAATCAAAACCGCGCTAACAACTTGAGGGGAGACAGCAAGGTAAAGAAATAAATCATCCCTTTCTTAGGTCCTGTTAAGCAATGGAGGGGATGTCATATATTACTTCAGCCGGATGAAAGCTTCCTCCTCTGTGGTAGTCCATTCAAAAGCTTTTTTCAAAACTTTGAAGAATGTTTGGCATTTGTCAATCGCACGAGAAATAAATCAGCTTAGTGCTGCAACCCGTCCTGTTAACTTCTAGACCTCCTTGGTGTTCTCGGGTGAACGCATGTTGAGTATAGCTTGAATCTTTTCAGAATTTGCTTCGATGCCCCTTTGGGATACCATAAATCCTAAAAACTTTCCAGAGGAAATGCCAAAAGCACATTTCGTTGAATTGAGCTTCATTTGGTATTTCCTGAGTACTTTAAAGGTTTCTTCCAAGTCTGTAACATGGTTTCGTGCCTTGGTACTTTTGACAACCATGTCATCCACGTATACTTCTACGTTGCGTCCGATCTGTAGCTTGAACATTTTGTTGACTAGCCTTTGATACGTTGCTCCTGCGCTCTAAAGACCGAAGGGCATTACCTTGTAACAATACAACCTCCTATCTGTGATGAATGAGATTTTCTCTTGATCTCCTTCACTCAATTGGATTTGGTTATATCCTGAAAATACATCCATGAAGCTGAGGAGCTCATGCCCAGCAGTAAAATCCACCAAGGAGTCAATCTTTGGCAGAGGAAAGCTATCCTTTGGACATGTTTTATTGAGGTTGGTGAAGTCTACACACATCCTCCATTTGCCATTGGCTTTCTTCACCATGACCACGTTGGCCAGCCAATCGGGGTAGAGAACTTTGCGGATGGATCCCGCTTGCATGAGACCTCCTTGGCCACAGCTTCGTTTCGTTCCGGAGCAATGGTCCTTTTCTTCTGCTTAACAGGGTGTACTGTGGGGTCCACGTTCAATTTGTGAGATATGACTCTTGGGTCAATTCCTGGGATGTCCTCGTGGGACCATGTAAAGACATCTTTGTTCTTTCTTAGGAATTGTAGCAGCTCTGCTTTTGCAACCGTGCTCAATCCTGTTCGGATTCTCACCATCTTTTCCCGTTGCCCTGGTTCTAGGAGCTCTTCCACGAGTTCTTCCATAGGCTCTCCATGTTAGAGCTTCTCTTCATCTCATGTGTCGAGACTTTCTATATTCATGGTGATGTTAGCTCATCTAAGTGAGGTGACATAACATTCCCGTGCTGCTTTCTGATCTCCTCTTACACAACCAATTGCCTCTGGTGTTGGGAATTTCATCATTAAATGATATGTGGAGATTATCACCCCAATTTTATTAAGAGTTGTTCCCCCCAATATTGCATTGTATGCTGAGGGACAGTCGACTACTATGAAATCAATAATGCGTGTAATCTGACTTTCTTCTTTCCCCATGGTGATTGGTAGGGCTATTTGATCAGCTGGATAAACAGGCGTACCTGTAAATCCAAGTAGTGGTGATGTCATAGGCCTTAGCCTTTCTCGTCCAATTTTTAGTTGGCCATATGCGTGGAGGTAAAGAATATCAGCTAAGCTTCCACTGTCTATCAATACTTTGCATGTGAGGTAATTTGCCACGACTATAGTTATAACCAGGGGGTCATCATGAGGGTTCTGAACTCCCTTGATGTCTTCTTCAAAGAAAAAAATAGGTATTTCCTCTTTTTTCTAGAATTTGCTTGGACGGCCAACTGTGTTGACTTTGAAATGTTCCTCTGTTCTTAGCTTCCTTAAGTGAGTTTTCCTAGTATTGCTAGACTCTCTGCCTCCAGCAAATCCACCATGGATGACCTTGATCTCTCCAATGGGATCTGACCTGGGCGTCTTGCCATCTCTACCTTCCTTGCTTGTATCTTCCCTCTTGGATTGTTTCTGATACTTCTTCGTTACAAAACGTTGAAGTCTCCCTCTTTGGATTAGATCCTCGATCTGCTGCTTTAGGTCAATACAATCATCTGTGTTATGACCATGGTCCTTGTGGAATCAACAATATTTATCCTTAGCTCTTCTGTTAGGATCAGTTCTCAACTTCCCGGGTCATCTTGTAGGTTGCTAAGGATTTGTTTTGCCGTAGCTATGAGTGGGGTGAACTGCTTGTACCAGCCTTGGGGCAGTCCTCTTATTCCTCCCCATTTTGGGGAAGATCTTGAATCCACCTTCTTGTTCTTCAGTTCGCCTCCCGTCTTGTGGGTGGATTCTCTTCTTTTCTTGTCAGGTGAGGGAAATTCGCCAACCTGTGACGGCCTTGCTTGGGGATCAAAGCCATCAAGTGAATGTCTTGCGTGAACAGCTTCCTTTGCATTCATGTGTTTCTGAGCTCTGAGCATAAGCTTTGCAAGAGTTTTGGGCGGTTCCTGAGACAAGAGGTATAGAAATTGTCCTTAGTACAGTCTAGCTATGTATGATGTTATGCTTACACTCTCATCGGCTTCATCTATCTAAACCACCTCTTTGTTGAATCTGGTGGTATATTCTCTTAATGACTTCCATCTTCCTTGTTTCACCGTCAGGAGGTGTGTTGCTGATTTGCTGTAGTGTTGACCAGTAATGAAGTAGCTTACAAAGGTCGTGCTAAGCTCTTTAAAACTACGTATACTTCTCGGTGGGAGCTTATTAAACCATGCTCGGGCACTTCCCTTGAGGGTAACAGGGAATGCTTGACACATTACCTCGTCTGATACTACTTGCAGGTGCATCAAAGATTTATACGTTTCCAAATGATCCAATGGGTTCGTGGAGCCATTGAATGTCTCTAATTGAGGCATCTTAAACTTCCTTGGAAGAGGCAGCCCCATGACTTCGGGCGTAAAAGGTGAATCCGTATTTTGCACCAACTCTTCTACCATAGCAGGAGTTTGTGCTTTGATATGTTTCATTAGCCCTTCAATCTGGTTTTGCATCTTGAGCAATGCCTTTTGTTCGTAGGGCAACTTTTCTGGGGGTGGCTTGCCATATTTTCTTCGATTTTTGCTTTCCTTCTCATTAGATCCGCCTTCTTCCCTGTCATTGTCTTCTTCATGGCGATTGCTTTGCAAATTTAGGATGCTTGGCTCAGAGATTTGCTTTCGCAAATCTTCGTTTTTCTGCATCGCTGTTTGTAACCCTTGGGTTAAAGTTTTTATCTGCTTCTGCATATGGGCAAACGCTTCTGGGGTCATCTGATCACCTCTAATTTTGTTTGCCATGGTGGCCTTAGCTACTTCTGCCACCTTAGCGGCCTTTACGATGGCAGCGGCGACCTTGCCAGCTTTTGATGCCTTGGCTATCTCGGCGACCTTCGTGGCGTCGTTGAAGCTATTGTTGTTCTGCTTGATCGGGCTCTACCATACAAAACTGTTCACCGTAAGGAAAGAGTTTCCCACAGACGGTGCCAGTTGATGAATTAGCTTTGTTGTCAGCTCCGACCTGGACCTACAAAACAAAGCAAGAGCTTGAGTCACTGGTGTGGTGGCGTGCCTATAACCCTCCGATGCCTAAGTCAGTAGAATTCTTGCTATTTGATGAGAGAATTGAGATTCTCGGTCTATGTGTTTTGTACCTTGTATTAGAGTTCTATCGTCATATTTATAGTCATTTTAATTGGAGGTTGAGTCCTTGTAGGACTGATGGGAAATTGATTTTGCTTGAGGTTCTTCCATGCGCGCCTAGGCCCAATCCATTGGGGAGTATTCACGGAGTCCACACCACATCACCTGAACCCAATATATATTAAATGACCCATATCCACTTAAAAGGCTAGGCCTTGTAAGTTGTAAGCCATCCAATTATACATTAAGATTCAACTCTTTTTCTGTTTATCTGATGTGGGACTTAACCTTTCACACATGTTCCTAATAATCTCCCCCTCATGTGTGAACCATGAATTGGGCCTAGCTCCCCCTCAATTTGATCTTTTTACTCCAACACCGATTTAACCCCGGACTTCACTACACCCACTCCATCGATCGAGAACCAACCCCTTTACTCCATCGAGAGCTTCCATGCAGCACTCCGCTTGCATCTTTGCTCCATCGAGAGCCACCTTGGATTTTTCTCGCTCCACCGAGAGTCTCCATGCAAGTCCACTAAATCAGTTTGGGTCCGCCCAAAGATCGTTAGCCATCAGCTCTGATACCATTTGCCGGAGGTCTTCCGTGCGCGCGCAAACCCAATCCGTTAGGGAGTATTCACGAAGTCCACACCACATCGCCTGAACCCAATATACATTAAATGACCCATATCCACTTAAAAGGCTAAGCCTTGTAAGTGGTGAGTCATCCAATTATATATTAAGGTTCAACTCTTTTTCTGTTTATCTGATGTGGGACTTGACATTTCACACATGTTCCTAACAAGGACTGTATCTCGTAGATTCCGGATTACCTCTTTGAGGAATGTGGAGTCCTGCCTTAGCTAAGAATTCATGGGCATTCTGCCTTAGCTAGGAATCTTTACCCGTCTTTGATCATGCATATCTTTGGCATTTTATGCTTATCTTACCATCGGCATTCCCTTATCCTTTAGGATTTAGGTTTCTCGGTGTGACATCTTTATCGGAACAAGTATATTCCGGGGATAATATCATGGATATTATCCTTCTCGTTATAGCTAGAGGCCGGAGCTGGTCCTTGGACCTTTTGCCAGGACGAAGCTGGAAAATCCTGGCTTTGTTTCAGGTAAGCTCCTAGAGGAGGTTTGGTGAGGCTAGCTTACACTCCCCAGGTCTGTAGTCCTGGCTTTGTTCCAGGTAAGCTCCTAGAGGAGGTTTGGTGAGGCTAGCTTACACTCCCCAGGTCTGTAGTTCTCCCGGTGTTGAGCTCCTTGGGTCTTTCCTACTTATCAGATGGTTAGTAATATTAGGTACAGCAAAGATGGGCAATTAGACTATTTAGCTTGATAACTAGAATTCCGAAAATTTGATTTTTTTTTTCCTCCCAAAAATTGAAAAAGATGGATTGTAAAATAAGTACAACTAAGATGGGCAATTAGACGATTGAAAATGACGAGTGACGGGTCACGGGTGTATACAAAGAAAACGCATTTAGGTGTACGCATTCTGGTTTGGCAACAGAGACAAGAGCCCTTCCTTTTTTTGCATGCTGATCTGCTAAAATCTATGCAAAATTACAAAGAAGAGGTCAGGGCGTGCGAAAATTAAATTGTTGGAAACTGATTCTTCAAGTCAAAATCCAAAAGCATAAAAAATGATGTTTCTTAGATTCATCTTTTCACAGCTGTTTCTGTCGAACAGAAGTTGTGCTAAGCTTCTGAGATGCAAAAAAAGCAGAAGCTGCACTACAAAAGCTTGGGCGAACAGCGCCCTAAAACCGGTATATTCCCAATAGCAAGATACAAGGGGGTCAAATCCAATCTTACACACCAAAATGAAGCTCAATGGCATTCACTCGCTTTCGTAATCTTCATCATCTCCAAATGTAAAAACAGAAGCATCAGCTGCAATTGCCTTGATATCGCTACTCATCCCTCCCGAGCCCAATCTGCCCACCCCATCAATTTTTGTTTCACTGGAATCACTGCTTCGTGTGGCCTCCTTGCTGAGTGACAGTCGTTGCGTCCCATGAGTCAAATCCTTCACTTCCTCATTCCCAGATTGAGTATGTGTGGAAGTTAGAGCTCCAGAGCTTGCTCGAGCTTGGCTACTCTTTGAAGACGTAGTTTCCTCTCCTTCACTGTCAGAGAACACATCATCATTGTCATGGTTTTCTGTATCCTTATTTGGGTTGGCAGTTGTTACACTGTCAGTTGAGGAAAGAGCATTTCCCACTCTTCCATCAGATTCCTTGTTACCAATTTCGGCCTTTTTCCTTGTTGGAATGGAGCCATCATAGTCTATCATCACTATTTCAACCTGAAATCCTGGGGAAGGCAATTTCCGCTGCAAAGCAGAACAAAATATTCAAGTGAATGAAATCTAAAATGGAAAGAGTAAACAATTAAAGTGGATTAGAAACATGGTGCAACTGAGAAGAGGGAGAAGAGATCTGTATTGTAGACATGTACATCCCTCACATCTAGGTTATGTTTGGATCTTAGATTTTTTAAAAGGACAAGAAAATGGAAGGGGAATTGAAATTCTAATGCGTACTCTATTTTCTTAGGTAACAAAACCAAAATCTATGAAAAACATACAGATACACATACATAAAATTTTATATAGTTTTTAACATTTTCTTCAGACTTATCCTAACCAAACCAATATGTGGAAAGTTTAACTTGTATCACATCGTCGGTTTTTTTTCCCCTCATTTCCCTTTTCTACCTTCCTCCACAAACGACATCCAAACACACCCTTGCATGGGTTCGTCCATGGCTAGATTGAATCCTTGAGAGAGAGAAGTAATAATAGCAACTGGAAGAGCAACCTTTATGTGACAGCTCTTGTCGACCACGATTTACCTTGTCAAACCCATCAAGCTCCGAATTGTCTAGAATAATTCTATTTTCCGCCATTGATGTATTCAACCAACTGAAAATTACATGAGAACAAATAGTCAATGACATACACAATCAACGAGTACTTAATGGAAATGTATCACATATACATCTGAGAAAGGTTTAAAACGCCACATGCATTCATGGCAGATAGTGAGGGCTTGAAAAAAACCCCAATGGTTTTGCATAAGAACTTCTGACAAAAAAGAGGTCTTCACTATGGCACTTGAAATATGGCTAATGAGATTTCTGCATACCATTGATTGGCGAAGTTGCTAAATGAACCTCAATTTATCTTTGCGTGGAATTCAAGGTATTTACTAACAAAAACAAAAGGAGAAAGAGAGTAGAAAGACCAGTAGAAATCTCCTTGGCGGTCATGGAAATGGATCTTGAAATCTCCCTTCAACTCTGTTAGACCAGGTTCCCCAGGTAGAGCAAAGACCACAATCCCCTTTTTTGGTGCTCGGATCCAAAAGTCTTCCGGCTGCAAAACAAATATGCGGATTAGTCAGGAGACAGAAGAAATTGAAACCCTGCTCCCCCACCTCAACACAGGTATTAACCGATCAATCTTTTTAACAAATTCACTCATTGTGCAAAACACAAGTTGAAATAACGTTTACCATTAGATCCTTAGTTTTGGCATGTTTTCTCGTTGAGAATAGAATTCCTGTATCGTAGTAAAGATGCAGATGTGTCAGATACCCACAAAAAGTTGACATGAAACAGTTGGGCAGATTGTGAAGAAGCCTTTTCAGATGTCAGAATTAGAATTTCCTTTCTAGATCTTTGATGGTATTACTTTTTTTTCTTTTTATTTATTTATTTATTTATTTTTATTCTGACAAGTATGTAGAACTCGTATGATGATTCATAACCCAAAAAAGAAATAAACAAACACATCAAAAGTAGAATGGCAACTAAAATTCCATTATTCACGAATCAACTTTTCAAAGGAGATATAGAAAAATGGCAACATAACACACAGTCTGGGACTCAAAAAGTTTCCTAACATGTAATCAAACTTGGCCGAAGGAAAGATAACAACTTGTCGGTGCGTAGTCAAAGCAAAGGTACCCAATGTAGGACTACTGGTTCTCCGAATAAATGACAGTGATTATTTTTTCATCATTCAAACGTCTTTGGCACTTAAAAGAATTGAAAGAATGAGTATGAGGGGATGTCATGGATTACCATTATGGTCAGATATAGTGATGGAAGGCCTAATCCAGTATGGGCAGTTGTGGAGACGAAATCCCCTCAGCATGCACCTATAAAGAGCTACTTTAGTACATTCTCAAAGAACAAAATGACATTTATGGGAAGATCACCAGAACCGTACCTACGGCCAGGTTGATTTTCGCCATTGAAATATGATAAAAGGCGCTCGAAGTACTTTACATACCTCTAGAAAAAAGAAAAAAAAAAGCATGAATTAGTCACTAAAGAAACATAAAACTTAAAGGCGTCAACGTTCCATGAAAGTAATCAACTAACAATTTGGCTTGGTAGAATTAGACCCTTTCCATCAAGGCATCGTTTCTGGTTATAATACTCAATGCACTCCTCTGCTGTTGGGAAAAACTGTAGAAAGAAGTGGAACAAGGTTATAACACAATTACAAAACCGGTAGAACAGCATCTTCATGCATCTGATTTTCAAATCTCACCTTTAGAAACAAGAGTAGGCTACATATCATTAATCCTGTCCTTGCCATTCCAGCTTTACAATGAACAACTACTACATTCTGAATGTCCTCCTTTAGCCACGCGTAAGCACTTTGACAAAACAGAGGAATGAGTTCCATGGGAGGGCAATTATGGTCATCAAACGGGAAAGATGCAACCTAGAACACAGCCAAGCAAATACAACAGATAAGAAAACATAAAACCTCTTTCAGATAACAATTTGGAAATATAATGGAGGGTCAGTATTAAGCTGTCTATCTTGCTATTCGGAGTACTTTTTGGTTGCAAATGACCGGCTCTAAATTGCTCTGTTGTTAAAAAGGATGTAGTAGGTGATCATGCTGCACATGCGAGCCCAAAATTCAGGGGAATCATTCAAGGTGCAACAATACTTAAAGCCAAGGTGAACACTTAGTTTACTTATAAATCCATCTCTCTCCAGACTAGGTGAACACTTAGTTTACTTATATATCCATCTCTCTCCAGACTAGGTGTTTAGCTTTACTTAACATTTACTTAAATCCATCTCTTTCCTGAATAGTTGCTCATTATGATGTAACATCCACCCAAGAAAAATTTTCATAGTGGTTACTTGTTACACAATTTTAAGATGAGCTTTCATATACTGAAAAATCTAAATACAATTAAAAAGTAGCACAATGTTGAAGCTCAAGTTTGTGCAAGATTTTTCCTCCTATTTTTTCAGAACAAAAAACTAGCTGTTTGCTTCACCTACCAGCCACACAAGGACACTCCTAGCTTTGCCTTTGTCTGGAATAGACAGTTTCTAAATCTTTATTTATTTTTTTGATAAGTAGTTTCTAAATCTTTACAGTGAGGGTTTAGGTTTCCAATAGCACGGATGCATCTTCATTTGCAGATATTTTGCAGAAAAGGGCACCAAACTCATTTTATGTAACTGAAAACGAGATCCACATTCCACAAATACAAAAATAACATACACTGCATTTGTATTCCATAGACTCGAAAGTCACCAATAATGCAAGTAATACCTGGTTAAGGTTCCATATTAGGAATGCATCTCAAGAAAATACTCAAAGGTAAATAAAGGAGAAAATCACACCTTCCCCTCAAATAGTGAAGAATCATACAACCTCTCTGAACAAAGGTTGTATACTTTGTAATTTCCCTGCATACAAAAGGTTTTTTCAGGTATGACAAATTCATAATGTAACACGGGATAAGTAGTGAAAATGCCCCCACAAAGCAAAAGGCAGATTCATTGAAAGGCCTCTAGTGAAGATAGAAAGGCAAATATACCACGATATATAAAGGGAAGGCATCTGGCAAAGACAGAAAGGCTATGTAAGGTTCGAGTAAGGCCACTAGTATTAAACGGGTGAGTCAATACAACCAAACCTAAAACAAGTAGGGAATGAGTACAGTTGGGGTATGTCTATTTTTTTTTTGTTTTTAGTTTTAAGGAATGTAAGACATGTAATACTTGCACAGCAACGAAAAGAATAAGTTGAATGACTTAGGTGATTGATTAAGAATACAACATAAAAATCCCAGTACTGGAGAACTTAAGGTAAAAACCTGTGTTTGATTTCACTATACTAAGGAACCAGCAGACCAAAATCTTAATTCCACAAGCATACCAAATGATGGTTAAAAATTCTTGTCAGGTTAGCTTCATCTCTATAAAATCAATCTATACTCTATGCAAATGTAGTGGAGTTTCTCAATCCTCTAAACTCCCATCCCAATTTTTTAAGGATTTTGCTTTTATTGTATTTTCCGAAATTAAGGAGGGCGGTGGGGAAGTGGTCTGAGAGAGTGAGACAATTGAAATTCAAAGAAACAAACAAGAAGATATAAAAAAAATCCAATGGTAACCAATATATAGAAACTGACAGAGAGATACGTGGGGTTTACCGTACATAAAAGCAACGCTACAGGCCCACATACAACTCAAAAAATTTAAAAGTGGAAAATCTAGAAATTCGAGAATGGGGGTTAGAGGCTTTGGATCAGCCAATACATTTGTATATAGCATTTACCAAGCGTCGTGCCCATTCAATGCACGAACAATAGAAAAAAGTTCGCGTTGAAGTTTTATTTATGTTTTCCGTGCATCCAACGGGCACATTGCTCCAATTAATACTCTATACAAATGTTTGTGCTTCCCAAACCTGTATCAATCCTACTTTTTTAAAATTTTCAATTATTTATCATTTTCAAAATCCACGTGGAACGTCTTCCTTAAAAACATGCCCCCACTTCCCATCCCTTTTCTCAACATTTTCCCACGCCCTCTTTTTATTAACGGTTACCATCTCTCACTTAAATTTGAATTCAAGAATTCAAAAGAATCCACATGACTACCACTTCACATACTGAAAAAACATCCTATGTATGTTTCGTCTCACAGTAGGAAATTCTATTCCTCTGTCCATTGGGAGTTCATATACTCGATGAACATTATGTACAAAGCATGGATCCTTCCATTGTGCTTAATTGGGAGGATTTTGAGAAGATGGTTAGTTTCTGTGGAAATGGGATGAAGTCAATTCCGTGAACCTCTTGCGTAATTCTTTGATAGACATGATTATACAATTCGTTTTGAGTCTTTGTCCACTTATCTATTTGAAGGATTAGAGAGTGAATTGGAAGAGCATTTTTATGTTTGTGGAAAGTTATTTGAATACAAGTTTTTCGTCCTTTTCAGAAATGGTTACATTGACTTCTTGCATTTCTCGACAGATCTGTGCAACTTTATCCGGTCCTTTTTGTTGATGCATGGGGAACAGAAAACACATCAATGTGAACTTCTGATTACATTTTCCCGTGCATCGAATGGGCTCAAACGCTAGTACAATACTATTCGGATGGGGTACGGGGAATGAATTCTGACTTCATGGGGTAATAACCAACCAAAAATTGCTGGCTTTTGAGCTGCTTGGACCAGGTTTAATGAACCTACAAGGGACCTTTCAGTTGACTCGAGAGACCCTTCGAAGTTCCCCCAAATTCATTCACCAAATTTCCTACAGTCCCCCCCACATGAATAAAAGTTGGGGTACATCTGGGGGACAACAAAACACTAGAGAAAAATTGCATCTAGAAGTGCCATGCAAAGTTTTAGTACCCGGTACGTTATGAGAATGCACCAAGTACAAGGGCAACATGATATTAGAAGTACCCATGCTTCATAGCATATACACCACGATTTAGTATATCTCGCTAAGAAGGTAAGAAACTCAGAATATCACAAACCAAACAAAACTACAGATCAATTAAAGAAAGTCTAGGAGCATAACAATACAAGGACCTTGCAGAACATCCTCACTAACCAACCAACCAAACCAAGCATTACGTTCCAAACTTAAAATAAATGGGGGTCACAAACATGAATCATTTCTGGCCATGCAACTTTTGTCAAGGGCTATGAACTCAATAAAATATGACAAGTTCTTAAAATAAATGGGGGTCGCAACATGAATCATTTCTGGCCATGCAAATTTAGTCAAGGGCTATGAGCTCAATAAAATATGACATTCTTATCCTTGAGAACAGAATCCTAACCCATAAAAGGAAAAGGTAACTCAAAGAATCAAAGTAACTATCCAGACAGGTGATCACAAGTCATTTTTCCATTCAGTTTTATCGAGGGCCAACGTCCAAGTATAGGTGTCAGATGGGTCGTGCCACGCTGGTCCAACCCGTTTATTTCCGATACGCTTTGCGTCGTGCCTAAACCAGTCCATTTATAAGTTGTGTCGTGCCTAGCCGTCAATGCACGACCCATGAGCCATAGGCACACCACAACCTGTGTGACTCTACCTTGTCATCTCTATTATCGTGTCCATATCATGCCATGCCCGTGCCTCACTAACGATGAACATGTGAACTCAAAGAAAAGGTCGTGCTGGTGTCGTGCCCATGTCATTTTTTGTGGCGTGCCCGTGCCCACGACTTGTCGTTCTGTGATGTGATGTGCCCAGCCCACTATGGTGGTCATGTTGGGACACCATCTAATCATGTCGTGCCCTTGTTGCCAGACCCATTTACCCTCTGCCTCCATGCATCTTCCATCACCTGCACCCACCCATGATACCTGACTCAAGTTCTTAAAGGGCTCTTTGTAGTACATTGCACATATGACTTGAGCTAGATTCACCCTCACTGGTACTTTTGCTGATATTGATTGTTTCTATTGAAATCATCTTAGCTACCTTCTCTTATCTGGTCGACTCATCTTTAAATGGTTCTACCTCTACCCTACCAGAAAAAAGGCTATTGTTTTGGTCTTCGTTGCACTTACATCTTACAATCCTTATGGTATATTTCTATCTGAAATTCTGAATTAGTACTTTCTTGACTTGCATACATTAGACTCAAGAAACATCCAATTTTTCCCTCAGAGGATTATCAATATCTGAACATATATGCAAGAAAGGAATGCTAGTATTCATGACCCAATTGGACATTTGCTCACAGGTAGAAGAGGATGATAACACACTAGCATGGCGTCCCAATGACATCAGGTTCAATATACTAGCATTGAATACAAATTGAGATTCTTACCTTATGATGAGTTTCAAAAAACTTGATCACTTCTTCCATATGATTTCGATAGAAACCCTACATCAAATTTCTAGAATAGTATCATTCAAGTTTATATGCACATAATGTGATTAATCTGTCGTGAACAGTATTATCGTTTACCTCAACATATCCAAAAAATCCAGAGCTAATATCACCAGCAGGAAATCCCATAGCAATTACATTCTCAGTTATGTAAGTCATGTCTAGATCAAATCCTCCTTCCTGAAACCAGGGCATTTGTCAAGTTGGTTGCCATCATTGACATCTTAATTGCGGAGGAAATGTA
>BPLS01026074.1:0-18748 GCA_019656275.1 Rhododendron kiyosumense
GTCTGACTGTTACTTCCACCAGCATGATTCTGAAGCAGGTCGTCGCCCTGATTAACCGTGGCTCGTGGTAGTGCTGCCGAAATGAGCTCTGTGAGGCCTGTGAAGGCCGCGAGCAGTTGTTTCTGTGTTTCGAGAAATTGGCGCTGACCATCCTGAAGGGCGCGCAGCGTTTGTGCAGCCGCGCCTGGGTTGTTGGTTTCTCCTACATCCTCAATAGTTGGTACGGTATTATCTGGGGTCGCCATTGCTCTTCGACGCGGTGGTTCGACGTATTCTTTGGACCGTGTACTAACCATAAACCAAAAGATGCCTCCCCAGCAGAGTCGCCTAAATGTGGGTGATGAGGGGTCGCGTGGTCTGCTTACGTGTGATTGCCCGTGAGCTGGAGAGGTGCGATTGGTTGATGATTAGTCAAAATGAGCGTGAGGGAATGGGACTGTCCCGCGGGGTGAGAGGATCGGAGCAAGAGGTATGGGAGAAACAGAGGCAACGTGTATTCCCTGGCTTTACGTGAGGTTTCCAAACCTTTTCCTGGGGTTTCGAGAGAATGAGGTCACCACCTTTTGAGGAAGAATGTTCTCCTACCTCAAATTCAGTGCTCACCCTCTTTTTCAGCCCCTTCTCGGTCCTCCCAATCATTGGGGGTGTCAGGAGTATTTATAGAGCACCTGGGCCTGGGACAGGCCCAGGACGGCGCTCCTGTCAGTGTCTGACACGTGTCCCTCCCATACCTCTTGGCCGCGGAGGACCCGCCTTTCCGCGGGTGGCGATCCGCGGGAAGGCGCGGCCCTCCGCGGCGTATCCTCCGACCCTCAAGCCACCAAACCACGAGATTCCCCAATTCCCGCTGAGCGAGGTCGCGACCTGCGGCGATCGTTATTTTCCCGCGGAGACCCCCCCCTCCGGGCCTTGCCTCTGGGCCTCGGGTAGGGGTCCGCGGCGACTTCGCAAGATAGAGACTCAACAATTTTGATCCAAGCCAGCTGATGGGGTCCGTGGTGGGGGACCCGCAGAAGTGAGTTCCGCGGCGGATTCCGGGTTCCGCGGAAGCGAGTTCCGCGGTGAATTCTCCGCTCCCGCGGGCGGCTCCCGTAATCATATTCTTTCGTTCCGTCACTCCACGCGTCGTTATCCCGTTGGTTGGTCAGCGTTTCCAAATGTTGCCACGTGTCCACTCACCATTGGAGGGTCAAATAGTCGTCCCTCAGGCTTCAATCTATTGACTTTTGACCGTGCCTACACCGAGCAACCCATCCATCCGCTCATATCAGCATGGATGGCATGGATTTAATCCAAGTGCATAAAATTCACGGGCGTCCGTAGCTCGTCTTAATTAAGATCCGAGCAGTCCATTACCGAGATGAATAGTTAGATGGGCCGCTCAGCACCGCTCATGCCAAACAAGGTGCTTGGCAATATCCCTGGATTAGGACTTGTGTTTTTGGGCTATTCTGTAGAAATTAAAATCAGATCAATTCCATATATAGAGGTGCTGGATCCAAACCCAAAAATATTTTTGTGCACGAAACCAAGTACTTTTGTTTTTTTAATTCTATCAAGCATTTACCGATATGGTGTTGAACAGATTTTTTCTTTATTTGTTTTGGACAAGGGATAAACAGCCAAGCTCCACAAAATGTTTGGTTTTGAATACTGAAGGGACATTCTATGTGAACTCAGTATAAACATTATGTACTTAGTGAAAAGAATAAGGACATACCTCGAAGTGTTCATACAAAATAGCTATATGCAAAATGGTGTTTCCAGCACTATCCTTAGCGTTGACAAAATCGCAACCTTTTATCATCTCCAACAGCTTCTTCAAGCTCTCCAACCGGTTGTGCTTGACACACAAGTGCAAGATCGTCTCGTTTTGATCCACCCTGACTCGAGCCGCTTCTGGGCACTTCCTAACCAACTCTTCCAAGGCATTGATCTTGCCTTTCATGGCAGCAATATGGAGCGGGTTTTTTCCATCTCGATCGCGAACCAAGCACATCTTGGGGTTGGCCTTCACTAATTCCTTCACAATCTGGTCGTGCTCCACTTCTGTAGGACTGGATTTTTTAGGCAATCCGGCCTGCAGAAAAATGCGATCAATCTAATATAGAGAGGTACTAGATCCAACTTTTTTGAAGCAAAACATGTTTTTTTTATCTACTGATACGGGGTTGAACAGTTTTTTTTTTTTAAATTTTATATTTCTTTTAGACAAGGGCTAAACAGCCAAGCTCCACAAAATAAATGATTTTGACTACTAAAGTGACATTTGATATAACCTCGAGCTATAGCAAGTATGTTGATCACCCATTTTAGGTGGGCAACAAAACAAAATTACTTGGAGAAAAGTGTCTTGGATGGTCAGACCAGTGTGCAATCAAGAGAATATAGGACATACCTCTAATCGTTGATCCAAAATAGCAAGATGCAAAATTGTGTTTCCATCATTATCTTTGGCATTGACAAGCTCCTCACCTTGTATCGTCTCCAATAGTATCTCCAAACTCTTCCACTGATTGTGCTTGACACACAAGTGCAAGATTGTCTCGTTGCTATCCACCCTTTCTCGAGCTGCTTGTGGGCAGGCTCCAACCAATTCTTTCAAGGCATTGATCTTGCCTTTTACGGCGGCCACGTGGAGAGGGTTCTTGCCCTCTCGATCGCGAACCAAGCACGTCTCGGAGTTGGCCTTCCCTAATACCTTCACAATCTTGTCGTGCCCGGTGCCCCTTGGCTGATGCCAGGTGAAGGGCTGACCGTAGTTGCGAATCTAAGACTTCTGTGAGCTCCGGTTGGCGGTGCAGTAGTTCTTCGACAAAGTGTGTTTGGTTGTTTGATGTAGCCACGTGGAGAGGACTTGCGGCGCCATTGAAACATCCGTTTGCAAATTTGTGTAGAATCAGTGGATCCTTTTGGATTATGGCGTCCAGTGAATCGGTGTCCCCTTTAATTGCAGCTTCACAGAGGTCGTGCTCCATTTGGTTGCTCTCTTCAGTCTAGCTAGTTATTTGGATGTGTGTTTTAGTAGACAAGTATGCGGAATCAGACTCACCTGTATTTATAGCTGCATTTTGCATATTTGTACATGTGGTGCATGTTTGTAATAACTCATAAGGATGGGATGATATGGTATGGGCATACTGTGAACATGTGAAGTGGCCCTTTTCACCAATGAGTTCTTAGCTCAGTTAGTATGCCTCCCTCTGTAGAGGCATGGTTGGAGACCCGCGAGAAGCGGTTTGGATTCAGGGTTATAAATAGCCTTTAAACTCTCTGTGAACTAATATACTAAAACTTTGCTAACCCCGCTAATGTATATAATATAGGCCAAAAAAGAAAAGAAAAGAAGAAGCCCTTTTCAATTATGGGGTTGTGTTTGGTTTGGTTTTTGAAATTTTTTTTGAAATATAGTAGGAGTAATAAGTAAAGAGAGATAGAGAGAGAAATGTTAGAAGCAGGGGGAATCTATGGGGTATTTTTTGAAATATTCTTTTAAAAAAGTGAAAAGAACAAGAAAAGAGTTCCATGTGACAAAAGTTATTGCTTAGGTCTCTTTATGGGAAATTATTAGTACTTGATTTCGAGGGGCTTTCTTCAACTCACATGGGTTTTCCTAATAATCACGGAAAATGTGTGATACTCTCAAAATCGATTTCCTTTAGTTTCTAAAAATCCTCCAACGGATATAATTTGCATCTGATTGATTCTGTTGTTCGTTTTTCTATTTTGATAAGTCAAGAAGGTTTGCACTCGATCCTGTTAGACGAAGTACACAACCAATTATTGCCACTCACTGTTTCTAGGAGAAATTTTGCAAAAATTGTACTGTATACAATTTTTATAAAATTCAAGAACAAGCTACTACGATGTTGTTCGTTCTTGTTCGGCCCTTTATGGTGTTTCAGGTCTGACCTGTATGAGTTTTTTACTTCATATTTGATGTAAAAGGCCAAGGCTATGTTCAATGCATGTAGATCCTTATAGTGACCATATATGTGGTTGGCAATCATATCAATGGCAATTACTACATATTCGTACTCCAACATTGTGGTGACTCGGGACTCCTGAAAAGGACTCACGCATGAGGAAACAAGTGGTCGTGCACAGGGACGGAAGGAGGAATTTTACTACATGGGGGCGATCATATATGAGAGACAAAAAATAAAAAGAATCGTGCATAACAACGTAAATACATTAAAACTAAAAAAATGTACAAAATAGCAACACTCCATACTTAATTATATTTTTCATAAATTTACATATTGCAAAAGCATTAACGATTTACCTCAACTTATCAAGTAAAACGAGGCATCTTCAATTGCACTCGACGCTCTTTCATGTTATTAAAAATATCGATGATAGAATCGGAATCAAATATTTTCGCAATATCCTTCTCTATGTAAGTGATCTATAAATTTGTTAAAAGTTCATCCCTCGTCATATTGAGGAGTCTAGTATTCACACATTTCATAGACTTAGATTACTTAGGATTCCAAAATCTCTTCTCCTAGGTTCTTCAAACTGTCTTCAAATTCTTGACGATGTGGGATTCTTGTGGAGAGAGAGAGAGAGAGAGAGAGAGGTCTTGCGTGTCATGGAGATTTTTTAGGCATAGAGAAGAAAAGGTGTGAAACCCACTTAATGATTGAGGATTTTTAAGGGTAAAACTGGGGGTTAAATAATGGGCAAATTTCACTAACCTCCCCTTGGGTTTCTGGCAAAAGCGGAGACCTTTTTTGAGGTTTCTGAAATATCACTAACCTCCCCTACTTTTAAAACAATTGTCAAGATTCCCCATCTGTTAACTCACCGTTAGATTCTTACCGGGAAATATGATGTCAACACATTTTTCAATGCCTACTGCTCAAATTACCCTTTCAACCATAACCAAACAATCACTCCTTTGATAGCAAAATCTTTCAACGACCACTACGTTCAGCCATAGTTGCATAGATGATTTTGAGGGAAAAAAAACACGGAACCTTGGTAATTTAAATCGCTCACAACTTGTTGAATTCTAAGAATATTTTGACAAGCTTTCTCTTTATTAAATTTTTTGCTTCAGTATTTACAAATTCACATTTTTAAACTTAGGGGTTTCTAGTGGTTAAGGCTTGAGGCTTAGAGGTTTGTTTCCTCTTTAGGTCTCAAGTTCAAAACTTTTTAAATACTATCAATTCCTTCGGAGCTAGTCCATATGAAACTTTGCTTCGGTTTTAATTTGGCTCCCTGCAAGTGAACGATGGAATGGGTCACCGTAATTAATCGAGATGCCCATAAATTGACCTGGCCATTTGAATTGTAAATGAAATGGATAACTAACCCTTAAGATATGTTCCCCACCCATTGAAGTACAAATTCACTCGGGATACTCTCAAATCGATTTCCTTTAATTAATTTGTCCGTTTTTCTTTTTTGATAAGTCAAGAAGGTTTGCACTCGATTCTGTTAGATGAAGTAGGCAACCAATTATTGCCACTCACTGTTTCTAGGAGACAATTTGCAAAAATTGTACTGTATCCATTTATTATAAAGTTCAAGAACAAGGCGACGATGGTGTTAATTTGATCTTGTTCGGCATTTTTTGGTGTTTCAGGCTTGACCCGTATGAGTTTCGTACTTCATATCTGATGTAAAAGACGGCTATGTTCAATGTGGATCCTTAAGTGACTGTAAACACCCCAATTTGGCTCAACGATTATTTCAAGTCTCACCTTGGGGACCATCCTGATGATGAATAAGATATGTGGTTGTTGTGGTTGACTTCATGAAAGCTTTAGGAACTTTGAGGAACTCTTAAGGGATTAAGGAACACTTTGGAACAGGTGATAGGAGTGCAAAGCGATACTTAGAATGGATAAAAATGTGTTAACATGTGTTTTAGCCTTGGTAGCATCGTTAATCTTTAGTTAAGTCTACTTTCAGCCCATTTTTTATAAATTAAACTTCCTTATTCTTGTGGTTGGATTCCACCATCTTGTAGTACTTTCAAAACCCTCTCTATTGATATATAGTAAGTCTTAAACCAATTTGAAACGAGGGAGATACAAGAATTTTACCAAAACAGTCTATTTTCTGACCTAATAAGGGTAAAATCATTATATCTTTTGATGTACTAAATATATTTGATCTAAACCACTTGGGTTAGAAATTAGACTTAACAAGCTTTCCAACGGCCTAAAGAACACCCAAAACCGAGATCGGGAGTGTCCGGAGTGAGCCCGTGAAGTTTGGCCTTTTTTGCTGAAGAATCCTTTTCACGGCTGTGAAATCCATTGAGCGGCCAACACATCCATTTGGCGGCCAGCAGATCATTGTTTCCCACATTCTGGAATATTCAACAGCTTTTCGATCTGTTCGCCCAAACCCTGCAGCTACAAAGCATTACTTCGGGGCTATGACTACACTTACCATAGAGGTCTTGAAGCCCTAAACTTTCATATCAATTAGGTTAATCTTGTCCATTTGATCAGTCTTTCGAAACCCTATAAATAGGGGTCCTCTAGAGCTCTGAAATACACATCTCTCCACTCCATGATCCGCCTCCGAACTCTATAGAAATTATCTCCTATCAATCCTCTACAAAAGCCCTAATCTCCCGTGAGTAGCCGCATCCGAGAGTAAAAACCCCCCAAAGAACTCACTTTGTTCTAGGGTTTTGTGAAGTTGACCACCACAATCAACTACTATTATCTACAATCAATCGCAATCCACGCAATCAATCTCTGAGGGATCAAGGTGGTGAGGCCTAAGGGCCTATAGTTTGATTTAATTTTCGTCTCTTGCTTTTAATTAGTTCTTTCTATTAATTATTCGTATTTTGGTATGAGAAGAAGAACACCGGCTGGGACTTCGTTCCCATGGCTGGTATATCAATCCATCGGGATCCCTCAGCCGTAAAATCTATTCATCGGCCGCAGAATCTATTTGTTGGGACAGTTTGCCATTTTGTTTATTCTGATGCATGTGATTTACTTGTTTGTCCTCGTTTACCTTATTGACTGTTTAAAGGCTTAAATAACCAGTTTATTTGTATGGAATCAAATAAAGCGGATATCGGTTTTATATATGTTGAATGATTATGGGCGGGTCTTTCAATTGGGCGAAGAGGAGTGCTTAACACTTTCCCCTTATTGTACTTTTGGCTCCCATACCGAGAATCTCTACTAATTTTTTCTAGTTTTTATAAACTAGGTGGCGACTCTATTTTGACGATAACCGTTATCGTGTGACGATGTTCCTAACTTTGGGAATATCCACGATCCTGATTTATTAAGTGAAAAGCAAAACAAACATAATCAATCTATATGGCAATGACCCGTTTGGGAGGTGTCTACAGTGACCATGTGGTAGGCAATCACATCAATGTCAATTACTACATATTCGTACTCCAACGGTGGGGTGGTGACTCCTAAAAGGACTCATGCATGAGGAAACAAGTGGTCATGCATGTTGGAACTTTTTGTTCATGCATGGTCTGTATGACTGTTGTAAAAGGACAATAAAGCGTGTGCTAGCTGGACTTCCATTACCTACCAAATTGATTGGGCAGTTCTTTTTTTCTCTTCTCGGCAACGACGTACGTGCAGGTTGCTGATGAAGATGATTTCGGGAGGATGATATGTATATATGTATTCGAGGATGGTGCCTCTTTTTCTCTGGAATTTTGATTTCATGGTTTTGCGGTTTCGTTCCTGTCACAACTAGCTGAAAATTAAAAGAGTCCACTTAAATTTCTTTTGAACTGCAGTTTCCAAGCTGAAATAGTAAAGATCGTCTACATATTCTAATCCATTTAATCTTGAAACTGGTACTCATGTTTGCAGGCACTCTGTCAAGCACACAATATCTTAAGTGAAATTGAACAGGTTATATTGGTCCTACCTTAAACATAATTTACTACTGCACTCAAAAGCCAAGGCTTGAAGGATAATTAAGGAAATGAAACAAGATGTACTTTGATCCTTTGGTCAGAGAGAAGATGCTGAATACCGGAAGAGACTGCTTTCTTTCTTTTTCTTTCATCTATAATTTAATTTGCATTTCTTCTTAACATAAGAATAAGCAAGTTTATAATTTTTAAAAAAGAAAACTACAAAGTCATACTTAGAAACTTGAATGCTCGTGCTACAAATGATTGGGAGCCACTAGTATGATCATATTTCAACCATTTCCGTGCATTTTTTCCTCTGGTAGACTTCTTCTGCGAAAAAACATAAAACAGACATGTTGAGTACTTCCCAACCAAAGAACAAGCCAATTGGATCTTACATTTTCTGTTTTTTTTTTTTGGGTAAATCAGCTTGCAAATAAAAGAGGCTAACCGAATAAAAGAGAGCAAAAGTTTCCAGCACATGACAAAAAATAAAAGAGCAGTACCCGAAGTAACAGCCGGAGCAGCAACAAACAGCAGCAGCCGTAGCAGCTAACTGTTGCCATTAAAAGGAAATAGAAACAGAAGCAGATTAACAGAAACAGCAGCACAGAAACTTTCCGGCTGATGATTGTTTGGACTTCCACATGAGAAAGGGAACTCCCTAATTGAAATTTAGGAACAATTGGGCAAATATCCATCCACCTATTGCCGTTAGAAAAACGACAACTTTTTTATACACCATCTGGACAAAAACTGAACTGCATACATCAGAACAGTAGCAGTAGCGGTAACAGCAAACAGTCAGTAGAGTAGCAACAGCCATTTGGTGAGCTGCCCATCAGAACAACAGTAGCAGCACCAGCAGCTGCCATATCAGGCAACTACAAAACTGGACAGCAGCAGACAAGTAGCAATTGGCAATATAATAGTGATGCAATAGACAACTAGGGACATGCCCCCTAGAACCATGTAGTGTCATGTCGTGAATGTTCACTAAGTGAATGTACACTAAAGTCCCTCATAAGTGAATGTACACTAAAGTCCCTCATAAAAATCATAAGAAAACAAACATGTCAAATGAGGAAACTTGAAATGTAACTAGTGTTGGGCAATGTGTGTTACGTAGCGGCATGCTCATTGTTTGGTGTTTTAATTATTGTAGGGATGATTTATTGTTTGTTGTGTTTTAATTATTGTAGGGATGATTTTTTAGCATCTATGGTAGGATAGTAGTCAAAATAATTAATGCTTTGTTTCGATGAGAAGTTAAAGTCCACACATTTGAATCACCACCAACTAAAGTTTTAGCTTTCTGATAATAAAATCAGCTTCCCTCAATATTTGGAAGACTATGATTACAAAGAGTTTGCAACAAAAAAAAAGGTAATAGAAATAAGTCATCTAACTGATAAGCACCCGATAATGCAATAAAGGGTGCGCTAGTATCTAGTTTTAGTTAATTTCATCGTTTAATTAGTTGCTTCTTAATTGCTTTTACTCGTAAGGTATGTTTTTAGTGCTTTCAGGTAAATCGTGTGAATAAGGCATGTTTTGACGTCATAGAAGACCTAAGTGCATCCAAGTACCCGAGGAATCAATGAAGACCCCGTTGGCCCCTGAAAATCTGTCTAAGTATAGAAAAATCACTTTTCGAAAAAGGATCGATTTTCAAGATAAAAAATGGCGGTAATTGATTATTGAATTTTTCTAAAGGTAATTTCAAAATTGCAAGGTTTTATTCAAAGATTAAGGTCATGTTTTGAGCCGTTTATTCGATAGAAAAGTGTGTTGTTTTCTATTTTACACTAAAAGCTCGGGGTCAACATTTTGATTGGATTGAAATCTCAAAATTCTGGTAATGCCATTGTCTTCAAATGGGGGGTACTTCCTTATTTTCATTAAATAAATTAAAGTAAAGAAAAGGTAAAAGAAAGGTTTAAAATGCAATCTTTACTTAACTTTAGAGAATGAAAATAAGATGCTGTGAAGGCTATTGGGTGCTGTGGAAGTTGCTGGGAGCTGTGAAGCTGAAGCTGAAGATAACAGCCTCGGCATCGATGGGACTTATTTCTTTACATCGATGCCGAGCCTCTTAGCGAGCAAGGCCTTATCTAGCTCGGCATCGATGGACTAAACTACTTGACATCGATGCCGAGCCCCTTAGTGGTCCAGCCTATGGCCGTGGCCAGCGATGCCGAAGGGCTTAGCGGAGCATCTTCAGAGCATATTCCAAGCGGGAAATAAAAGGAGTGATGTGATGAGATCCAAAACAAGTAGTTAGGACGTTTTTGGTATAATTCTAGATCTAGGATAGATTTGGTTGCATCTTAATTTTGTTCTTGAATGTTCTTAATTTTACAGCTTTGAATATTTCAATTTCTGCCTTTAATTGTTAGTTTTTGATATTTTTGCCTTAATTAAAGTTGTTACTCTTCTTCCGATCTATCGTTTGATCCATTTTATTTCTAGTTTTGTCTTTTCAATTATGCTTAGTCAATTTTCGCTTGCTCTTATCTTCGTAGATATGCGTGAGTAGTTTCAAGGGTTGGGTCATGGGATGATTAGCATCCTGTGGCTTGGGCGAAAATTGAGTTTTCTCACCAATAATGCTTAAATTTCTAGATTTGAAAATTAATATGGGGTTCGGATTCATTTGGGGAATTACCGAGGTGTTAACCTCTTTGATCATGTGTAGGTAGGAGCATAGACTACCTACCACACATGATGCTTAGAGCTTTGTCGCTCGAGGGGTTTACCAAATGAGTTCTAGAGCTAGCTTGATAATCGGATCTCTTTTTCTCGGTTTTGATACCTACAATTGTGTATTTTAAATCGCGTGAATTGGTGAAAAATGTGACTTAGCCCAAGTCATGAGTGTTAGGATTCCTAAACCTAACCTATCTTTTTCCTAGTTAATTCACTCTTAATTTAGCCATTTTAATTCCACCGTTCAAAGTAAAACCAAGTTGACTGGCTAAAAGTCGAAATCCTTACTTGCATCTACAAATCCGAGGCAAGCCATAAACTAATTCCCTTGGGTACGATCCTGGACTTCTCCGGATTATTTTGCTTCATCGATATTCAAACCCTATGCTTGGGGTAATATTCTTCTACGTTGGAAGAGAACGAAGCATTTTTGGCGCCGTTGCCGGGGATTTCTTATTATGGCTTTCTTGGAGGTTCGACAAACCACTGTAAGTATCCCGCTTTCGCCTCTTAGTTATAGTTTAGTAGTTTATGTGTTAGTAGCTCGTATTTAGTTGGGTGGATACCTCTAACCTGGTTCTACTAAACTTGAGGTGTAACGAAGCCTAACTAAATATCGAGTTATCTTAGTTAGTTTAGTTTAGTTAATTTAGTTAGTTAGTTTAATTTGATTACATTGCTTAGCCGAGGTGGTGGCATAACCCCTCGCATATCCTGATTGTTGAAGTTGAGGTGGCGGCATAGCCCCTCCAGTCTGTTAGCTTGCTAGTAGTCGTTAGTAGTTGTTTTTGTGTATGCGTGTGTTTCGAAGCCCGACTTCAAATCGGCTTCATCGCTCTTCTTCACCACCGAGGATCCGCAGCATTGTCAGGGCGTATCCTGCCCATTCTCCTCCTCGTAAAGTAAATCACAATAGCAAAGGCCCAATGGCCGAAGCAGCTCCAGTTCGTACTTTGCGTGATTATTTGAATCCTGAACGAGCTCCTCAAGGATCGCCTATTGTTATTCCAACACCGACTGCTGGGAACGCATTTGAATTTAAGGCTGAATATTTGAGGGTAATTCCAGAGTTTCGGGGGAGAGAATTGGAAGATCCGTATTTGCATATTCGGGAATTCGAGAATATTCTACACTCTTTTGTTACAGTTCAGGGGCAACTTGACCAAGCTCGGTTGAAGTTATTTCCGTTCACTCTCAAGGACAAAGCAAAACAGTGGTTTAACTCGTTGAAGCCTCAATCGTTGCGTAATTGGGGTGAGGTCCAGGATGCTTTTACTTCCAAATTCTTTCCCGCGAGCCATACTAAGTTACTTATTGATCAGATTCAAAGTTTCAAGCAAAGAGAAGGGGAGACGTACCACAAATACTGGGAGAGATACAAAGACTTGCTTATGTCGGTTCCGCACCACAATTTTCCATTATATCTCCGAGTTAATTACTTCTACATCGGATGCTCTCAAGAAAGTAAGCAGCTCTTGGATATGATGGGAGGTGGTGATTTCTTGGGAAAAACACCGGAAGACGCTTGGGATTACTACGAATCCTTAGCTGAGAGGACTCAGTCTTGGCAGTTCACTGATCCAGGGGATAGAGCGATGTTCTCTCAAGGTCCTACGAGCTCAGGCAAATTTTCTATTGCGGAGCATACAGCTGTTGAAACTCGATTGGAAGAGATTGCCCGAAAACTTGACAAGTTGGAACTTAAAAGCGCGCAATCTCAAGAAGTGAAAGTCGTACACCAAACGGAGGAGATTTGTGTTATTTGTGAGATGGTAGGCCATTCGACTGAGGCTTGTCCAAATATCCCGGCTTTGAAGAACGTGATTAGTGGGCTTGCTCAAGAAGAGGTTCATGCAGTTCAACGTTTCGAGCCCTATCCTCAATATTCGGGAACACGTCAACACCCAGGATTTCGTTGGAGTCAACCGGATGTAGGGGGTTCTTCTTCTTCTCAAGCTCCACCACAAGCTCCTCAACTACCATGGAAACAACCACAAAACGCTTTCCAGTTCCCCCAAGCTCAAGGTCCGCCCGGTTTTGCTTAACCCGGTCCATTCCAACATGCAAACCAATTTCAACAACCCCCTGCTCAGTTCCAACAATAGCAACCTACCCAATTCCAACAACAACCACCAAAGCGTTCTTGGGAAGATCAATTTAATGCTCTCTTGCAAAGTCAAACTGTGATTAATGAGCAACAAACTCAAATGATGAATGATATTAGGAATTAATTGGGGAAGTTGACAACTACGGTGGGTATGCTTCAACAAGAGAAAGGGAAGTTTCCAACTCAACCTCAACCTAATCCGCAATTAACGTCTACGCCGCCTAATTCTCAAGGTCTTCACTTTGCTAGCTCTTCGGTGACTTTCCCCGAGCAAGCAAAGGCCATTATTTCTCTTCGAAGTGGAAAGGTGGTGGATAATCAAGTGGTGATGCCACCGAAGCCGTCCTTGTTGCCTCCACCTATCGATCGTTCAAGTCCTACACCATCTCTTGGGGAATCTCCCAAGGAGTCGAGCAATGAGGTTTTGGAAGATAAGGCAAAGGAAAAAGGTAAGGAGAAGGAAAGTGGTCCGGATCCTAAAGTTATTCCAATACCGGCACCCTTCCCCAATCGTTTAAGAGCTTTGGCGAAACCAAATTTGAATACGGAGTTGCACGAGTTATTTAATCAAGTTAAAATCAACATACCCCTTCTGGATGCAATCAAGCAAATTCCAACATATGCCAAATTCCTTAAAGACCTATGCACTCGAAAGCACAAGTTGAATGTTCAAAAGAAGATTTTCTTAACTGAGCAAGTTAGTTCAATTATTCAAACGAGTATCGCTCCGAAATACAAGGATCCGGGGAGCCCTACTATCGCGGTTACCATTGGAGGGAAGCGTATCGAACAAGCTTTACTTGATCTTGGTGTAAGTGTCAATCTACTTCCATATTCCGTTTATCAAGAACTTGGGTTGGGGGAGATGAGACCTACTCGAGTTACGCTACAGCTAGCCGATCGGAGTATTCGTACACCAAGGGGCGTAGTAGAAGATGTTTTGGTACAAGTTGGCCAGTTTGTTTATCCGGTGGATTTTGTAATTCTTGACACAAATCCAAATGATTCTTTAGCTACTTCTACTCCGGTTATCCTTGGGAGACCCTTTTTAGCTACAGCGGATGCAATTATCAATTGTCGGAATGGACTTCTCAACATGACTTTCGGTAACATGAAGATGGAAGTCAATATTTTTAACGTGGGCAGTCAAATAGGGGATGACGAGAACGTGAATGAAGTGAGCCTCATTGATACTCTTCTGGAGGAACATGTGGACGAGTTACTTTATAGCGATCCTTTGGAAGTTGCTCTTACAGCCGAAGAGGCTGAATTTCTTGAATCTTCTGACGTCAATTATTTGTATTCCTTATTCAAAGACGGGGATGAAGCCTGTGCTATGAACGCTTGGACCCCAAAATTTGAAGAGTTTGAAAAACTACCCTCGATGAAGACGAAGTTTCTTCCTTCTCTGGTGGATCCTCCTGCATATGATGATCCAGGGGGGAAGCGCCTCACCGCTAAAGTTGTCTCTTCTAATCCCTCGTATCTTGATTCTTCCCCTGAGGAATTACTTCTTGCTCACGAGATAAACATACTTGAAACTTCGGGCGTGTACTATGAAGATCCATTGGCAAAACCTCTCACCGCTAAGGAAATGAATGCCGAAGTGGATTACTTGTACTCGTTGTTGGCTAAACCAGATGCTTATGGACCAATCTTTGAAGAGTTGGCGCCCATGGAAGCTGCTTTTGTTCCTTCAAATCCTCCGTGCCTTGATCTTCTCACAGCTAAAGAGATGGATGCTGAGGTAAATTTCTTATACTCTTTGATAGAAAAACAAGATCCATGTGAGCCTATTCTTGAGAAGTTACCAAGCATAGAACATATTGATTTCCTTGGTGTTGACAATTATCTTGTGGTTTATCATCCTTTTATTGTAGATTTTGTTAACAACTTGAAAATTGATTTTGTTTGGGCTATGCACTTGGAGGAACTTAAGTTTTTAAAACGAATTCGGCAATTGCTTTATTCCAAGTATCTTATCTTGTGGCATGGTCGAATTCAATTTTTGGCAAAGAGTATAGCTTGAAGTGCTCTGTTTATGCTAATAGTTCTTAATGGCACGCAAAATGTTTGTAGCCCACGTGTGGCTAAACCCTCTCTTTCTTTTTCTCTCTAATTTTTCATTCTCATTCTCGCTCTTTCTTTTTGGCATATTTGTTTTCTTTCTTGCTTTGCATCTGTTTAGTTATGCATGTTCTGTTTTGTTCTTTCTTTCTTTCTTTCTTTCTTTCTTTCTTTCTTCTTTCTCTTTTGTTTAGTTATGCATGCTTTGTTTTGTCTTTGTCATGTTTCTTATTGTTTGCATCGAATAAAATCTTGGAGATAAATCACATGAAAAAAATATCACCAATGTGTTAGTGTAAAAAGGGCTTTCAATAGCTTTTCTTGGTAATAGTTTATCGTTAATGATCCATGCACTCCGCGATTGCCCCTAATCGGAGGCAACTTAGGTCTGTGAGTGAGGTTTGATATTGCTTGGAATGCACGCTAGGTTGTATCTTGTCCTTGCTTGTTTTTGATCCTAGGGGACGCTGAACTTGATTGTTTGGCGAGGTCAAGCGATAGATTTTATTATGAGCGCTAGCATAACACATGTTCAACGGTCTAGTATAGCCACCCATTACTTACCCCTCCGGTAAGAAATGGGAAGAAAAGTATGACTCGTGTGATCGCGTGATGATCGGGTGGTGCATTTCATTCTGTTTTACATGTTTTGATTTGTTCCTTGCATGTTCTTTGTGTTTGTTTTTCTTTTCTGTCGTTTCATTTTTGGTTTGGTTTGAAGCCGGATAACACGGGCCGGTGGTTCTAATGTCAATTGTTTTGTGGAAGGTCATTCTCTTAAGTCTTCTGCAGGGTTTATGTGCTACCACACCAGCCTTGGTGGATTGGGTCTAAAGCCGGAGTAAGTGAGGCATTCAGGAGCCCTAAGCATGGGTGCGGCTAGGCGCTGCGGTTGTTATTCCGATAAAGCTTTGGATATGGCCCTGTGTGACTAGCTATGGTTCCGAGTTGGTAGAACCGAAGGAGTAAACCCTGGAAGCATCTAATCTGGCTGGAGCAAAATATTGGCATAAAATCCTCCAACTTGGTCGAGGTATTTAGGGGTTGACATTCCCCTTGGACGGTACATTCGCACACTTTCTTCTCTTAGCTTTGTTCTTAATGCTATGAGGGCATAGCATCGCTTTAAGTTGGGGGGAGGGGTTAGCTTATGTGCTATTTGTTTGCTTTTTGTGCTTTTTGTGTTGCATTTTGTTTCATTTTTATGTTTTGTGTTTGTTTTGCATTTTGTTTCATTTTTATGTTTTGTGTTAAAATTGAAAATTTCAAAAACATTAGAAATTGTAAAAATCCAAAAAAATGAAAAAATTCAAAAAAATTTCAAAAATAAATAAAAGGTTTTTACTTGCAAATCTTTCCTTTTAAAAATGTCATAGTTAAAATAAATCGAGCGACCCCCCAGCCTTTTTATATCTTCGAACTACCATTTCGCAAGAGTGATTAAAGTACTATAATTGGGGTTTATGTTTTGATATTGTTTTTTTTTTTTTATGTTATTCAAACTGAAAAACAACGTAAATTTTAATTTTTTTTTGTACTTGTATGTTTATATTTTGTTTTATGACTTAATAGTAAGTGGACAACAAAACATGAGGTTGAGTTAGGACAACCCAAATGCCGGGGTAGGCACTGGTCGTGACTCATGCCCCACCCCACTTCTGTGTCGTGCTCGTACCGTGCTCGTCTAAGACCGTGTCGTGCCGTGTTGTACCCGTGTCGTTCTTGCTCACTTCTGTGCTCGTGTCGTGCTACGTGCCCACTAAAACCATGTCGTGCCGTACTAATAATGCTCTAAGGTGACCCATACTTATTAAAAGTTTTAAAATAAAGATGAATGAGATTTGGCAAGAAGAAGTTGCTCAATGCATTTCTTTTCTTACTGTGTTATTCTAATTTCATTTTGTATTTTTCTAGATGAATGAAATTAATTTTGTTTATTAAAAAAATATATAAATAAAAACAAACGAGTGCAAAAGAAAGATTGATTATCATTATTAAAGAACACCTTGTTAACACACATTTACGAAATAGAATAATGGTTTATAGCCTTAGATCTATGGTTGAGTCTAGCTAGCTATAACTGCACGTAATTAAACAACTTTTAACGGGTTGCACTTTTTGAAACCAAATACTAGAAAACAAAGTCGTCACATTCATAGGATTATTTACTTTTTTGGATAAGTCACGTGAATTGAATTGACAATAAAGTGCACCTCTACACCTTTTTGATAGTTTTATAATAAAGCTTTTATTGCACAATGAGTACCTCCACACCTTTTTGGGTCTTGTTGTCTTGGTCTTCGTCGTTAAACCACTAATTTTTTAATTTGGAGTACCTTCAATGTGAATGCATTTTTCAGTAATTTTGTGATGGATATACGCTAATGCTGGAGAAACAAACCTGGCACACCGACCGGAGACATCGATGGCCGCGCGGGGCCCATTCCGGGCACGGGAAGGTTGATCTAAACTGTTCAAAAATTCTTAAAAAAAAAAACCGAGTAGGCCCCATGCTGCCGTCGGTGCCTTCGGTTGGTGTGCCATGTCTGTTTCTGTAGTACTCTCCGTGGATATATACTTCCACACATGGGGCTATCGCTATGCAGCGTTAGAACAATTCAGATAACTCAGTTCATATAGCTCAATACATAAAACAACTCTGCAAAAAATCAAATTGATTAGACCAGTAATTCACTAAAGTTGATTACGTGCAATGGTCTTGAACAAGTGAATGACAATCCTGGTTTAAAAATACTCCTCCACGATCATTTGATTCCATTATGTACATACGAAACGAGATGATTACTTCTCCTTGGGTCATTCTACTCATTGATCTAGCTTTACAAAGTAAACGATTTGGCATGCATTTTTAGGTTAGGGACGAGCCTATTCAATGGGTGGACACAGGCTTTCTACAATGCTAGGCTGAACTACAGGCAGATGTACTGTGTCATCCAAGCCGTTCATTTCAGTAATTAATGGTTCAGATTTTATCTCCGCAATGGACAAATGAAATCTATAAGAAGTAAGATAAAAATCCGGACGAATGGATAACTTTGATGCCACACTACAACCCTATTGGCTGTTGTGCTGCTCTGCATTACAAGAAACCCCATTGGGCACGACAGCTACCTGCATTGTGCTTAAATATGTAGCATAATTATTGCGACTATAAATCATTCTACAACCACAAATATTTACACAACTTCACTTACATTTAAATTGGAGCCCACACACACTATATCTCCAGTATATGTAGGACCCACCAAAAATTCTTTGTGTGAGCGTGTGTAGCTATATACTCCCTCAGTCCAAATTTAATAGTCCCTATTTCAATTCTAATCTGATAAAAAGTGAGTAATATCTTTCAATTAGTAATGAATTTTATATCCAATATGAATCTTATTAGATAGATCTCAATTAGCTCTATAAGAAGATATTTTCAAAATTACGTAAAATATTATAAATTACAAGATATAATCGATTGAAAAGTGACATAAATTTTTTTAAAAAAATCATTAAATCCAGACGGATGGATTAATAATTGTTGCGACCAGATCCCTCAGAATTGAGTGCAAAACTTATCGATGCAAAAAGATATTGGAGTATTGCTTTGTGGTCCCGGTTTTGTAGTGACACCTTTGTAGCCTAAAAAAAAGGAGTGATCATCCACGGGTCTTTTTCCAACACTCGTAAGCTGGGACGTACCTACGTGGGGCACTTGCTCCACTCGAATGCGTGCCTGCGCAAAATTAAAATATTTTTTTTTTATATTTTTTTATAAATTATCATAATTATGAAAGTGTCCTAATTTATAAACTTACACATTTACATATAACGAATAAGTTGTTGACAAATGTCAAGTCGCTTCTAGGTAATGAAAAAGTTTTTGATAGGTATGTAAATGAAAAAGCTGTTGAGTTGGTAAAAAAATGTTTGCTAGTGGAAATCAATTGATAAAATGCGTTAAATTTGTAATGTTTTTTATCAGT
>BPLS01026077.1:0-17055 GCA_019656275.1 Rhododendron kiyosumense
GAGAGAGAGAGAGAGAGAGAGAGAGAGAGAGAGAGAGAGAATTTTAATGCAAAAAATGAGGTAATTTTTTTAAAATAGTAAAAGATAGGATTAAAGTAATTTTTGATAAATAGGGAGAAAAAAATTTATTGCATATTTATTTACTAATAAAAAAAGAGGTAAAAGTAATTCTTGAAACTTGAATTTTTTTTTTTTTTTTTTTTTGGTTAAAAAAAGGCATATTAAAAGTAATTTTGAATTTTTTAAATTGGGGTTGGAGCTTTGGTGGTTAGTTATGGTGTTGATTGGAGGTGTGGGAATCAGTGGGATCACATTTCTGAAAAAGAGAGAGAGAGAGAGGAGAAAAGGTAAAATTTATAAATAAAAAGATGTGCTTAAAGTAATTTTTAATAAATAGTAATAAAAAATAACTTTATTGTATAGTTATTTATTACTTAAAAAATAATTAAAAATAATTTTTTAAAGTAAAAGGTTAAAAAAGAAGAAGAAGGTTAACGCCTTCCGTTAGCTCCATCCTATACAAATTGACGGCGGGGGCTTTATTGTTAACGGAATGGTAAGTTCAGGTCTCTTTTTGTCATTTGCTAAAGTCCAGATATTTTTTTTGTAAAGTTTTTGAAAGTTCAAGGGTTTTTTTAAAATTTTCTTTGCAAAATGTAAAATGAGAGAGGTCTTCTTTGAAATTGGAGTGAGAGAGAGGCGTGTACATCTTGGAAACCAACTTCCTTATTCGTTTGGGTAAGATCTTGCAATCCCGAAACGAACAATGTCCGTTGGATTGATTAATAGACCGAATCTCAGCCTTGACTAATGTAATTGTATGGAAAGTTGAAATAAGTTTGACATTTTGAAAGGAGATAAAATGAAAAACACCGTTGAATACATCATTATTCTATACGATAGCATCAATCTTCACCCTTGAAAATTACTACTCAATCTAATTCATTCAGAGTGTCACGTGGTACTTCTCACTATCAAACTCTATAAGAGAGAATCTGAACCCTAGGATTAAACCAAAGATTCACTCACAATTCAATCACAATTTTCTATTAATTCTGTCATAGAGGATAGTTGTAAAAGAAACATTTTTATAAAACCACTCTCCGTTATATAGATTTTGGTGATTGGATTTGGAAATAAGAAAAGATATTATTACCTTTTTGAGCTCCAACCTTTGAAAATCACAGAAGAAGGTATGTTTCTTAGAAATAGGAAAAAGTTTCAGCCTTTAGATAATCAATTTACCAATATCAATCACGTCCAATAAAAGGTTATGTTGCCGAAGATTTAGGTGATTTCGGTGAACTACGTCATGCATTTTATAGCTTATAGGCGATTTAGGAAATCTCAGCTGAAGATTTGTACATTTGATAACAATATATTAGGAATTCTCAGCCGAAGAAAATAAGGAATCAATATTTTAGGAAATCTCAGTCGAAGATTTGTACCCTCGTTCATTATTCCCAAATATTTATCTCTAACTATACTATCCGTAATTATCAATCGTTAAAAAAATGTGTACCAATTCAGTGGTCCAAAATATAGGAAATTCAAAAACACTGCTCCATATTATATAGATTTGGTGGAATATATTGTTGCCTTTTTATTTAGAAATTTGGTGGGGTCTTTCCAAAATCCCGCGGGAACCGATTAATTGTTGGGGTCTTAGATTGGAAATGAAGTTATACTTGGTTGAAGTTAAATATCATACACCTACTTGAAAATAACTGAATCTAAGTTCAATATTCAACCTCAGCAACATCTTTAATCCAAAAAATTACAAACACCAAATATTATTCCGTACAAGATATTGAGCAATGTAAAGGACCTAATCAGCACACATCAGTTACTAGTACTAGCATAACCAATGAACAGTACAGCCACAAACGTGCCCAACTGAATGAAACAAAACCAACACAATTTCATCCATCCGTGAAGTAATTATAAGAATGGAGACACTAATTTCCACATCCTCCCGTAACTGAAACTAGGCTGTCTTTGTAGATGAAATTCGGCTCACCAGAAATCTGCAAATCCCGAGCCTGTTTGGTAACCATGTCATACAAGAGTGGGGTTCCTCTTCCTCTAGATCTGAAATCAAAAGGCTGCACGTGGGTCCAGATTAGAAGCTCATTCTTATTCCAGAAACCCACTGAAATACATATATAGAGTGGAGGTGGCGGTTCCACAGTGAATTCATGAGACCAGCTGTATGAGGAGAAGGATTCCCCAGCCTTAACCAGGCGGTTGAAGTCCTTCTTCATCACCCATACTTCAATGGATGTGTGGTTTTCCTCGCAGAAAGAGAAAATTGCTGCAAGGGAGTCCCCTAGCAATGCCAAGTGACATTCTCTAAAGCACATTACGGGTCTGAATTTGGTGTACCTCTCTGGCAGCAGTGTCAACTGGAACAACTCCGTACTCATGTCAAACGAAAGAACTAGCTCCCCAAATAAATAGTCAGTGTCAACGCCGCGTCCACGGTCGTTGGGGAGTGAGTGCCAATGAAAAACACCATCGTTGTGATTGTACATGCTGATGATTGCTTCATCTGAGACATATACCACTTGGACAATATCATCCACATTGAGAACTCTCCAAGAACCAGAACCTAATTCGTAAACTTCAGCACAATTAATGAAAGCATTTCGGGTAACTTTCTCCCTGTGGAAATTTACAACTTTAACTACCTTGATACTTTTCGTTGTGAGATCAAAACCAAACCCAACCATGCAATAAGCCACCTTCCTATATGGTGGGACGTCAAAGTTGGACACGGGGAGAATGCTAAATGCCCTAGTCGCAGGGTTCCAGAGGGCAATAGTTGGTAGCCGCTCGACATTAGATCCAACTCGAGAACAAATAGCACTATTTGGCCGCCAGTATAAACAAAATATGCCGTCACAGGGACCCAAAACTAAATCTGGTTTCCTGTCAAATCCAAAATTAAGATTCATAGGCTGGAAATAACGTGCGAACTCACCTTCTGTGAATACATGAAAGGCATCATGCTCAACTATCAGACCATCATGGTTACCATTCCAACTGACCAGCCTATCGGGAGTATTAACATGTCTCAGATGTGAGGCAATAAAGTTAGGGTTTGTAGGAAGAGCATGCCATCTTTTACAAACACTCTTGAATCGGATTAGAGATTTGACGGGCAATCTCGAAAGGATTTCATCAATTACATCATCAGGAAGAAGATGCCAGCTGCAGCTTGCCACCGATTGATCCTTGCCAAAACCAAAAACAAAAAAAAACAAAGGAAATCAGGGCAAAGCAAGCTCTAAAAAAGAGATTACAAGTACCAGACACCTTTTCTTTTCCCGGTACCTTTTCTTTTCCCGGTAGTTACTCAATTCGTTTCATGCCCAAACAAGAAGACATAAACACGAGGGCATACCCCAGCTATACAACACAGTAATCAGCAAACAGGCTACACAAAATCAGGAACAACCTACACAACTATGAAACCATCTCAGAGACAGAAAACAACATGGCTGAGGCCTGAGCTCAAGTTGCAAGCTAAATCATGAGGGAAGCAAAACTAAAACTAACACCAGTTCATAAGCATAATCATGAACAATTCAATATCTGAAGGAGACTCCAAACTTGACATAGGAGCCTGTTTCCATTGATATCCTTCACCCTCCTCAAAGAGCTATCGCATTTCTTAGCACTCCTCACCTTAAGAATGAAGCGATCAGTAGACATAGCTTTCTGTTCAAACACTCTTACATTCTCTCACGCAAGACATGACAAAGAAGCCTTTTATCACCTCGACAAAGAAGCCTTATCAGCTCCACAAAGAATGAACAGGTAGTCAGTAAAGGCCAATCGAGACAGATTAACTATATAATGGCACTTTAGTTTCTGATCCCCACATTCACTTAGTTACATTACTAGGAACGATTGCTCTGACAAGGAATCAGAGTGTGGATCTGTGTTCAGACAGAGACAGCTCCGATGCAACTTGATGCTCCTCAAGCAAAGCATGAGTTTGACACGATCACAACAAATCTGAGTCCGACAAACCCAATAATTGTCTAGCTTCAGTTACACAGGTGAGGTGAAAAACTCAATTACATCATCATAATTTACTCATACCTAGGCTAAAATAAAATAACAACAATTATTACTACTATTGTTGTTGTCAATAATTATAATAATAAAAGCGATGCCAATCACAAGAATTGAGTTAAATTTCACTTTAGGCACAAATCAAAATCTCTCCGTACATTCTTTCAAATAATTAAGGATTTTACGAAAAAAAACAAAGTAAGCAGCAGCATACCTCGTTGGCTCGGAACGACTTGGCCCGTAGATTTCTAGCCCTAATCCACCAGCATATACCACAAATCAAATCCCAAAACTTGATATGTGTGTGTATGTATATATATATACATACATACATACATACATACAAAAAAAGTATATATCTTTGCGTGCGAGTGTAAATATGTATACATACGGAGCCATGTATGTTTTGACGATTTTGGAATTGTCGTCGGGGGACTGAGAAGAATCCAGGAGTTTAGAAATGGAGTAGCCAAGGATTCCGATGAGAACCATCATCACCACCGACAGAGGGATCAGCACCCAATCTCTGATCGCCGCGTCCAATACCAAAACTTCCGCCATTGGATATATCAGAGCTTCCGACTCCCTCTCTCTCTCTCTCTCTCTCTTCTATTCTATTCTAATCGATTCTAAATAATACTTCGCCCGTCCATTGTCAGAAAGTAGGGTGACCGCCTAGGGCACACGCCTATTGAAGGCCAATCTCTGTCCCAAAAAATACGGAAAAAAATTTATAAATTCTAGGCTCTGTTTATTTGGGCGTAAAATATTTTTTGATTTTACCTGTTTTTCGGTGTTTTGTTATGAAAAAAATGAGAAAAATATAATTGGATGTAAATGATTAACCCTTAAATCTTCCGTAAGTTATTTTCCGAAATAAACCCGCTGCTGCTCAGTTTCCTCGATTGTAGTCCTGACCCACGTTCAACTCCAATATTCTCAAATCCATCTACTATTTAAGGCCCCTCCCTCCTCTCTCTACACTATTTTGTTAATTTCTGAAAACATTTTCAAGTACCAACTAATTACCGAAAAATAAAAGTTAGAAGTTTGTTTTCTGAAAAAATATTTTACATGAAAAATATTTTACATTATAAAACATTTTACATTGAAACAAATGGAGCCCTAATGTAATTGTATGAAAAGTTGAAATATAAGTTGACATTTTGAAAGCAGATAAAATGAAAAACACCATTAAATACATCATAATTCCATATGATAGCATCAATCTTCACCCTTGAAAATTAATACTCAATCTAATTCATTTAGAGTGCCACGTAGCACTTCTCACTATCAAACTCTATAAGAGAGAATCCGGGCCCTAGGATTAAACCAAAGATTCACTCACAATTCAATCACAGCCTTCTATTCTGTCGTAGAGGATAGTTGTAAGAGAAATATTTTTATAAAACCACTCTCCGTTATATAGATTTTGGTGATTGAATTTGGAAATAAGAAAAGATATTATTACCTTTTTGAGCTCCAACCTTTGAAAATCACAGAAGAAGGTATGTTTCTTAGAAATAGGAAAAAGTTTCAGCCTTTAGATAATCAATTTACCAATATCAATCGCGTCCAATAAAAGGTTATGTTGCCGAAGATTTAGGTGATTTCGGTGAACTACGTCATGCATTTTATAGCTTATAGGCGATTTAGGAAATCTCAGCTGAAGATTTGTACATTTGATAACAATATATTAGGAATTCTCAGCCGAAGAAATTAAGGAATCAATATTTTAGGAAATCTCAGTCGAAGATTTGTACATTTGATAATAGTGTATTAGAAAATCACAATTTTTGGTGCCTAAGATTTGTACCCTCGTTCATTATTCCTAAATATATATATCTCTAACTTTACTATCCGTAATTATCAATCGTTAAAAAAATGTGTACCAATTCAGTGGTCCAAAATATAGGAAATTCAAAAAACATTGCTCTATATTATAAAGATTTGGTGGAATATATTGTTGCCTTTTTATTTAGAAATTTGGTGAGGTCGTCCCAAAATCCTGTGGGAACCGATTAATTGTTGGGGTCTCAAGAATGGAAATGACAGAAGTTACGGCTAGGAAAAATAGCAGATTAGATTTCATATAAACTTTCTATTTACTGTTCTTTTTTTACCAAAATGCCAAAGGTTAAATAAATGGTAGAGATTTATGAAGAGAAATGTGTATAAATCTACCAGTTTGTGTAGAGATATGTATGTAGAATGTAGTCCTTACAACGTCGTAAAATGTATTGTAGATAAACTTATTAATGGAGCTTCCGTCGAATCAGAGTTTGCGGAAACCAAATCACAGTGGCTCGCAAGCTGCCACGCAACCCCTCTCCCAAAATGACAGCGTTTCTCGCAACATTTATATATATTAAAAAATTAAGTCCTTCAATTTTTAATCTGTTTGAATTGGTGCGAAAATCTTATTTTTTTGATCATTTTATTCCAAAGAGTCATAATTAATTTTGGACTTTAACAGCCCATTTTGATGGTGAGAAATTGTATGATAAAAAAGGGAGCCATTTCTCACAAAAATCTTTTTTGCGAGATTGGGTGAGAAAAGGGGGAAGCCAATCAAAATATTTCATTTTTGTATTTTTCTCTCCATTTCTCACCAAAATAGTCAATACAAATGAGTAATTTGGCTAAAAACCAAAACCTTTTTTTTTCTTTTTCTTTTCTCTTGAAATCACTCCATCTAAAGGTGCTGTAAGTCTTTCACATGAGAGCCCTAAGTTTTTTTTTTTTTGCCACAATGATAACAGTTGTTATTAATACGTCAAGAACGTTACATCAAACGGGAGACCCGTCCCTCGAAAGGGGACCAAGTAACCACAACGATGGAGATTCAGTCCAAAGACTATACCCCGAACCACTCAAACCCTTGCTTGCCAACACATGAGCAACAAAATTACCAGTCCTATGAACAAAAGAAAAGCTGCAAAACTGGAAATTTTTGCTCAAAGCTTGAATATCATGAATGACCACTTCCACCTCTTGATTGGTTGCAACTTGGCCATTGAGCATCTTCACCAGCAATTGAGCATCACTTTCCACGACAATAGACCCCAAACCAAGTTGGAAGCCAAGATGAACACCTTATCAAATTGCCAGAGCTTCAGCAACTAATGAACTTGCACACCATTGTGAAAAACCCATAGAAGCAGCCATAAAAAGACCTCTAGAATCTCTAACCACAATACCATAGCCTCCTTTCCCCATGTCACTCTTCCATGAACCATCCACGTTGATCTTAAAGATCCTATTTGGAGGCCCAATCCATGAATTTGCAGTGCCCTCCCCGGAGGAAACAATATTCAAAGGGTTCAAAGAGTTTGCAGACAAAAACTCATGCAAATATTCCATTGCCCACTTGCACACCACCCTAGGAAGAGCTAGCTTTTGGTCAAATAGAGCCCCATTACGACTCTTTCAGATATACCACATAAGGACCGTAGCAACCAACATACGCCATTCCTTATTGCTTTGATCCTACCACCATAGTTCCATAGAGCCCCAAAAAGAAGAAAAAGAAGAAACTTGTACTGCCCCCATGCTAACTTGTAAAGGCAACAAACACCACACTTGACCAGCTAAAGGGCAATTACAAAGTACATGGACAACAGATTCTTGGTTAGAACCACAAATCGGACAACTAGGATCGTTGATAACCCTCCTCCGCTGTAGAGCTTTCCTAGTTGGGAGAATTTCATGACAACACCTCCACAAAAAAATGTTTAATTTAACCTTGCTACAGGTACAGCAGCATTGGAACAGCAGCCAGGTACAGATCGCGTTTGTGCCCGTTTCGGGTCCCGCAAAGATGATCGGAACCGCTCATGTTGTTTAAAACATTTCGTTTAGGGTCCCTGTAAAAAATCATCTCAATCCGATATCGGAAATGGTGTTTATGAATCATCCAACTTTGCTTCAAAATTTAGCTAAACAACATGAGCGGTTCCGATCACTTTGCGGGACCCGAAACGGGCACAAACGCGATCTGTACCTGGCTGCTGTTCCATTTCTGCTGTACTCCTAGCTTTTTTGTAATTTTATTGGGGATATTGAGCCCCCAATAGATTTTGGGGGGCGCCCCATTCCTAGCCATCAAAACAGTCCACTGTCCTCCCCTAAGTTGTACAACCAAATGAATAGGGAAAAATTCAAAAGAACCCCTGAACTTTGAACCCAATGTCAAATAGGCACTTGAACTTAAATAAACTTCAATTGAACACCTGAACTTTCACTCCATTATTCAATTTACCCTCTGCCGTCTCAATTCGTGACTTTTTCCTAACGGCAACCACTGAGCTGGACACTAATAGACAAAACAAAACGTTAGATGGAGAAATTAGAGGGAAACAACAGTGATTTGACACCTTTTTAAGGCCCCGTTCGGCTAAATAAGCCTATTGGCTTATTTTTTGTCCTTATTCAATTTTTTTTTTTCCATATTTTTTGGTTTTTCATCAAATTTTTGGGGATTATTGCATCGTCATAACGAAAGGAATCTAAAAAGTCAAAAATTATTATCGAAATCAATTTTTTTTAATAAAAACGAAAAAATTGGTTTATTGGCTTGTTTTTGTCTTTATTCAAAAAAATTAGGTTTTGATTGTAATTTGTTACTTTTTAGATTCCTTTAGTCATGACGATGCAATGATCCCCAAAAAAATGATGAAAAACTTGCTATGTTTGGATTTGTGTTTGAAATTTTTTTTGAAAAATAGTAGGGATAATAAGTGAAGAAAGAGATAGGGAGAGAAATGTTGGAAGTATGGAGAATCTAGGGGGAATTTTTTGAAAAATTCTTTTTGAATTGTAAAGAGAACAATAAAAAAATACAAAAAAAATTTGAATAAGAACAAAAAAATAAGCCAATAGGCTTATTTAGCCGAATGGGGCCTTAAAAAGGTGCCAGATCACAGTTGTTTTCCTCCAATTTCTCCCTCTAACGTTTTCTTTTGTCTGTTAGTGTCTAACTCAGCAGTTGCCGTTAAGAAAGTCACGGATTGAGACAGAAGGGGGTAAATTGAATAACGGAGTGAAAGTTCAGGTGTTCGATTGAAATTTATTTAAGTTCAGGTGCCTATTTGACATTGAGTTCAAAGTTCAGGGGTTTTTTTGAAATTTTCCCAAATGAATAACATATCTCTAGGGCTATATGAGAGACCTATGGTCAAAAATTAATTATGATTTTTTAGAATAAAATGAACAAAAAAATACGATTTTCACAACGGTTCAAACAGATTCAAAATTGAAACATTTAATTTTTTTATTCATATTTTTAAATGTATTAACCGTCTAAAAAATTAAGTACTCCAATTTTCAATTCGTTTGAACTAGTACGAAGATCTTATTTTTCTGATCATTTTATTCTAAATAATCATAACTAATTTTTGATTTTAGGACTCTCATATGAGATCGTAAAGTATGTGCTATTCATTTAGTTGTACAGCTAGAACTCTTATATGAAAGTCTTAAAGTCAAAAATTAATTATAACCCTTTAAGATAAAATTATCAAAAAAATAACACCCTCGTATCCGTTCAAACAGATTGAAAATTGAAGCACTTAATTTTTTATCCATATTTTTTACTCCATAATATATAAATGTTGCCGGAAACGCTGTCGTTTTGGGATAGCAAGGGAGACGGGTGCGTGGCAGCTTGTGAGCCACTTATGATTGGTTTCCGCGAACTCTTAATTAAGGGAAGCTCCGTTATAAGTTTATCTCTATAGATTATTATATAGATAAATAGCCGAAGATTTGTACGGAATGAATAGAAGGTAGTATAATTTATTACCTTTTGATAATGAATCTCGGCTAGGATATAGAAGGTATGATAATCAAACTCACAACTTTAGGTTTCCTTTCCAAATATATCGCTAGCTTAGATAATCAATCTCACAATTTTAGGTTTTCTTTCCAAATATATCGCTATCTCTATTATTCGTAGATTTCAGCCGTTGAAAAACTATGTACTGATCATATGATCTAAATTATACAGATTTGAAAACATCCCACCATATAATTTTTTTTTATCAGCAATATCTTGTAGTTGTTTAGGAGAAAAAGATAATCATATTTAGCACTTGTGCATTATGTTGAGGTTTATATATCAAAATCAATTGTATGTTTCTACTGCCATGAGGATGTTGATGTATTTATGTTTCTTGTTGTCATGTTGCCATAAATGAAATAAACCGCTTTCGGCAAGCAAAAAACTTTTTTCATGGTACATGACTATGTTTATACGTTCGCAAGAAAATCCTCCTATTCCGTTGCAATTTGTTGTAATGTTGAAATGGCCTTGCCGATCAATAAAATGATGTCATTTAAAAATAAGAGAGAGAGGGGGGGATATTTTTTTTGGGAAAATGATAGCCCATGACGTGTTTTGATAATTAATACATTTTAAGGACATGCTAAGAACATTTGTTAATAAACAAAATGTCCTTGGCGGGTATTAATTATCAAAACACGTTATTAGCCATTATTTTCCCTTTTCCTCCTTGAAAGTCTTCGAGAGGAGAAATTTTTTGGTGCCGGGTGAGTATATCCCACGTGATACCCGCTCGGCTTTTGGACGGCTCAGATTGAAACTCTCTTTCTCCTCTCACCTCAACACTTTCTCATTTTTTCTCTCCAAATCTTAGCCGTCCAAAAACGTAATGAACGGCTTGGATGCGCCGCGCATTGAAATTTTTTCTCTTCGAGAGACTCCTAGGCTCTTTAGATTCCTTTTGCAATCAAGCACCACTAAGGGTGAGAAAAAAAACATTGATTCGCGAATTTGGTCCAAACCAATCCAAATCACATAGTTTGGTTCAATTTTTTAAAAAGTATGGTTTGGCTCCAGTTTCAAAAAAATATAAACCATGCTCAATAATTTGATCTATGGATTATTAACGATTCGGGTTCCAATCCAATCTGAACCATATGTACGTATACATATACGTGTTAGGTGAGCGGCACGTGCCAACACGAGGTGTCAATACTAGGAGGTGTCACATGTGTGTTTGGAGTATTGGCACTGTAGCTGTAGATATTTGTGCCTGTGATGTTATAGTAGTATATTTTTATTTAGGGTGGAGTAATTTGCACGAGGTAGGACTAAGAACCTTGAAAGCTAATTACATAAGGAATGGAAATTATAAAGAGGAAAAGATTTACTCATTGGAAGTATAAGTCTAGGCAATTGTACTTTAGAGTTCAGAGTAAATTATGCACAGACAAGTACAACACAACTTATTGACACAAAATATATAAGAACATTGATCCTCAATATACAAATACATTATCCAGTCCAATCGTTATTAAACTTCAAGCTCCATCCAAAATAACATCGATACCATTTGGAGAGAACATCTGCAAAGCACAAGATTCAACATCTCAAGCTTTATTGTGAACATGTAATTAATTAAACCTATTTTCAAAGGGACTGAAATGTGAAGATTTCACAAAAATGCTCCACCAAAGATGATGTGTGAACAACATGAGTTGGTAGTAAAGGCCAAATGGGGTACAAAATGAGAGCCCATTACACTGAGAACGAAGAAGAAATTGCCAATCATTCAATCATACTAATGTGACTGAGGGTTTTTTCATCTCTTGAACTAAGAGTGTCAAAAACTATCAAAAAAATACACTTGAGGGTAACTATGGTTCTTAACTTGTAAAAATGTTACCATTCAACTAAACAATATAAGCAGTCAACCAGTCATGAATAAATGCATATGTTTCTCTGCATCAAGAGATGAACTTGTTTCCTAATACAGTATCTTGGAACCAGCTAGAGCGGAGGGGTTTTTCATCGTTATTCTAGGCTTATATTGGAACTCAATTAACAAGGACAAAGAAGAGTGAAATGAACATGTACGTATCATGTCATATATCTGTGTTCTCTAACCATAAACTATAAAAGGATCAAAATGGGTTATCCGGTTCCACACAATAGTTCTCTTTTTTGAAGGAGATAATTTGCAGGGCTCATTGCTCTAGGTGCTGGGAAAGCTAAATGCAGCGACGTTTTTACTGTTATTAGGTAGTGAACAATATAACTTTTTGATAAATTCATAGGCTTTGGCACATGCTTGCAAGTCTGTAGAGTGAGCAGCTGCTGATGTTCTTGGGTAGGAGAATCCAGTACCAACTGGCAAATCTACAAATATCATGCTTGCCCCCTACATATCATTCCACCACTCCAGTAAATCGATATCCATATGTGCTTTTGCCCAACAATAAAACCATGAATCTAATACAGACACAAGCTCACATCTATATATTGAGCTTGATACAATGTTCAACGTTTTTTCGAACCCAATTGAGAATCCTAGAGCTTATTTACACCTTTTTCACATTCCTTTTTTTTCCTTCATAACTTTTTCCCATTGGTAAACGTATTGATGATTTATGAAAACCAAAAAGACATGTACAAATATTGGCTGTGGACTTTACCAAACAACTCAGGTCTACTTTTATTCATAGCATCTAGGAAAACCAAAAAGGAAAATTAATAAGTACCATAAAGCAGAGACTGAGTTCTAGGTTTTTTGCTCCCATGGAGTTAGAGCTGCATGCTTCTTCGAAGTGTTAAACATACCAGCAAAGGCCAACGCCTAGAAGAATTCAAACAGCAAACATATGAAATGACAACCTAATAACAAACTGAATAGAACAAGAAAACACAAAGGAACGTTTATTCAATGTTCATCAAACAAATTACATAAAGTAAGCTCAAAGTATTATTCTCTGTATTAGTATGCAAACAGGTTTTTTTTATTTTTGTCAAATATCAAACTAATGATGATTAGAGGCTCCAGATACATTCCGATAGTGCTATAGTGCACAAATGAATTATGGACAACATCTAGCCACTACATGAGATTGTCTTTCGAAGTCCATCTTAAATTATTATTGAAGGCTGAATATATTTGTGTAGTCAAGCATAAACTTACTATTAAGCTCCATTAGTTACATGAGTAGTATGTTGATGCTCTACGACACCAGCAACTGCCTTTGCACTCCAGCAGTGATAACATAATAAACGAAGGGAACACAAATCACCATAACACTGCAGCTAAACTTATTATCAATCATTAAATCAATCATCGAACAGAGCTTTTTATTCTAAATGCAGCTAAACTTATTAATTGGAAATTTACACCCAAGACCATGCACGAAGGTATGTTTATTTGGTGACTATCAAACAAATTACATAGAGCAAGCTAAATGTACCATTCCCTGCACAAGAAACACCACATACATTGCAGCAACTAATTGGGAATACAATATTTACCAGAATGCACGAAGATTACTTGACAAACACACAGACGCAGAAGAGGAATTTCAACAGAACAGAGAGCACAAATCACGGATTTTCACAAGCACGCTAGGATTTTTTTTAGAAAAATAAACGGTAGAGGTGAATCAGAAGCCTAAAAGTACCTAAATCTTCAATTGGTAACGAATATAAACCACGAATGACATCAGTGAAACAAAACGATACTCAAACTGCAGGTAATAACTTAAAACGGAGAAAAAAACAAAAACAAAAACAAAATCGTGCAGCAAAACCTTATATACGAACCGTCGATTAATGCGCAACAAAAAAAAATCATACGCATTACCCCACAAAACATCGTTCGTCGAGGTACGAATTTTTTCACGCCATCTGCGCAATGCAAAAGGAAAATACAAACCGGAGAGGCGGAAAACAGCGTGAACCTTAACGGGGAAGAATCTCACCTCGCGCGACCAGTCTCAGCCCAGCCCAGAAACCCTATTCTCGAATGACATAACCAGATCGCCCTGATCGTCCGGAAACATCCCTATTCATTTGGGTAGGGAGCACGTTCCGGCAGAAACCCACAAACCCACGAACGCTGTTCATTTGGGTAGTTTGTGGAAGAGAAGAGACCCACAAACCAACACAAAATCCACCAACAAACTAGGGCGTGTGTGTAGTTTATGACGTTTTTTATTAGGGTAGTTTTATCCGAATCGCCCTGCTCTACCCCAGAAACCCTATTCTCTCTCACCGTCCAGAAACATTGGCAGAGATATGAGAAGGAAGAGAGAATGACGTGTACGACGTCAGCAGCCTTTAAAAGGAAATGACGAAATTACCCTCAACAACAAAACAGTCTGCCGCCCAATCGAGGGGCAAATGTGTCTGATTTTGAAAATTGGCAAGCCATCAATTTGGCTTTCAACGTTTGTAGTTTTAAATCTTTAGACTAGTGATTGCGGGAAAAAAGTATCCCGAAAAGGTAATGTAAACACCACTGAAGGGTGAGAAAAAAACCGTCGAGATCCGCGAATCTAGTCCAAACCGCAAAGTTTGGTTCGGTCTTTTAGAAGTGTGATTTGGCTCTAATTTCAAAAAAATATAAACCGCGTTCATTGATTTGGTCTGTGAATTTATGTTAAAACGGTTCGAGTTCCAATCCAATCCGAACTGTATGTATGTGTACATATGTTTACTAGAACGGCTCAAATAATTAACACACGCAAATAAATACTGAACCCGCTATATCAACCCCCATCCAACAAATTCTACCATGCAAAAAACCCTAATCCGACATGCCCGTGCCTCACCTCTTCCAATTTGTATGGTTACTAATTTTTGAATGAGAAGAATATGCTCATGCCTAAAGGCACAGCTCGAACATCGGCATTCAAAAAAATCGCCATGACTCCAAACTCACTTTGTAGCAAGTTTCAGTTGTCTATATTCGCAGGAAGACAACTTTGGCAGAACCCAAGGACGTGCAGAATCACAGAATATATTTTTTATCATTGTGCAGAATCATAGAATGGTAGCTGCAGTAGAAAGAAAAACAACTTCAACAACAACGTAAACTATCCAGGATGGACATTCAATCTTCAACTTTGCAACTGTGTCTAAGCTTTATAGTAGAGCAAATTGACAAGCGATGTATACTTGCAAGTATCATGGGGGTATCACAAACTGAACGCACCAGTACAATGTACGGTATGTACCCAAAAAGAAAGAGTGCACAAAAGTGTCCCAAAAATGAATTAAGAGATTGGAGCCAGTCTGACAAATTAAAGCCATCATCTTTAAGCTTCTCACGTCCAACTTGTGCCAAGCGCTCAATCACAACGTACTCCAATATATCATACTCAAGCTGCACTGAAAATGCATTTAGCCAAAGAAAAACCACCACCCAAAGCATCTATCACATTCTTGTTGCAATGCATTCAAATTAAAAATATTAACTTGTTTACATTACCTTTTTGGAATGTAGAACGTGGATAATGCATTCTTTGCAACTTTGATACATAAATATAAACCTATTTGTACTCTGAAGGTACAATTTTGGGCTATTTTCATATTTACAGTACTAGATATTATATCGTCACAATCATATACTTCTGTGGTACTGCTTTCTTCTTAGGAAATACCAGAAAATCAGTTACTTTCGTCACTGAAACCATGACAAAATCATGCTAACTTTCAGTAAACTATAAATGACCATACATAGGAATGCTAATTGAGAACTTAATAGACCAAGAGAAGACTGTCTATAAGTTCTCTTTGGATTTGAAGAGAAGTCATTTATGGAGGGAGAAGTTGGATAGGCCTGTTTCAGAACGGGTGACTCACAATTTAAAATCCAAAAAAGTTATTTTTTATGGAGAAGAACTTCCTTGGAGCACTGTTTTTGGCACACCACTCTTTGGCAAATTTGAAAAGATGGTAATAGAAAAAGTTTTGATAACATTGATAGCGTGGCGTCAGTTAGCTCCAGGGTTCTTGCTAATGCTTCTGAAATTGTACAGGCTTTCAAAACTACCCTTCATAAAGGACAGTCCCCGCCCAAACTAATTAATTGGATACCACCATGTGCAAGAAGGATTAAACTCAGCACTGATGGATGCTAGCAGAAGACTAATAGGAATGCAGGTTTTGGAGGGATCTTCAGACAAAAGAGGAGAGTGGATTCTAGGGTACTTCGGAAGAGCATTGTGGGAGTCCAGTGTGGAAGCTGAAATATGGGGGATTTATAGAGGCTTAACCATCATCTTAGAGAGGGGCATGGCTGAAATCACCATAGAATCTGATGCTCTCATAGCCGTTCAACTGATAAACGAAGGAAACGCCTCTAATCATCCCCAAAAAACCTAATCGATGATGCCCATGCCATTTTCATCAGGACAAGATCCACACTTCAACACATATATCGTGAGGCAAATCACCTGGCCCGGATTGGGGAGGAACAAAATGAGGATTTGGTGGTTTCCTTGGTCCAACCACCTTCAGTAACGGAATTTTGGACTCATGATCGCCCTAACATAAGGCAGATCTTAGATTAGCTATATTCTAGCTTTCCTTAGTAGGGTCTAGAACTCTTTAATCATGTATGCCCTCTTTAATCATGTATGCACTTATGCTGCAAACTCTCTAGTTAACTGTTATAAAGTTCCGAAGTACCAAAAAAAATAATAAAGAATGTGAAACAAGGTTAAGTAACAGTGAAAGAACAAAACCCAGAAAAAATACTAACAGTGAATGAGCAAAATAGTTTCAGCAAATACCTGAAATCGACAAAAGCAATGATCCACCATGCCGCCCTCCCCAAGCTACTTCACCGACTTTTTCTAATAGGTGTGGTTTCTCCACTGCTCCCACTCCCATCCTCAGTGGTACCCATTGCACTCCTCCCTCTATCATGGATGCTCCTGGTGAAAGTCCTGGCAAACCGGTAAGGTAACAACCCAAGCCCAAGTAACTCATTGAGTAAACCTAAACCTAATTGGCAATTCCTATGGAAAAAAATTAATGCGAGCACTGCAACAAAAACGAAAAACAAAATACTACCGAGCCGAACAGGACGAGAAACGGGAGGACGAAAAATGGGAGGAATGGGAAGAGGAGGAGGAGGAGGAGAAGAAGAAGGAGGGGGGGAAGGTGGAGAAGGAGGAGGGGGGGAAGGTGGAGAAGGC
>BPLS01026077.1:27260-38627 GCA_019656275.1 Rhododendron kiyosumense
TATCTGAAACCAGATCAGTTCAACGAATTCATTGAATTCGCATATTCGCAAAGGAAGTCTAAACATGTGATGAGGAGGAGGAGAAGAAGATCTACATGAATTCAACGGATCCATTTGAAATCGCAAGCCTAAATATGCAAGGAAGGAGAGAAGAAATTGTATGAATTTGTTGGAGAGGAGGAGGAGGCAAATAAATGAAAGACCGAAATGGGAGAGAAGTCTCTGATGTATGTGTTGATTAAGAGCATCTCAAACAACCCCTAAGGGGGGCTACGAAACATTAGGATCTAATAAACGCTCTATCACAACTGGTCCATCGGGAGTTGGGCTCTGCACCCAACCAGTTCAAAGTAGGAGTAGTTTAAAGTAGAAGTCCTGCAAAAGACATTGAAAGTAGGGTAAATTTCACTATCCTCCCTTGAGGTTTCTAACAAAAGTAGAGATCTCCCTTGAAGTTTCTAAAGTGTCAGTAATCTCCCTTACTTTTTGCCGACATTGCTAAGACTCCCTCTTCTGTTACCCAACCTTCACATATCTCAACAGAAGTTGCTGATTCATGTGCTTTTTTGATGTCATTAATGTGCTTTTTTGATGTCATTAATGTACTTCAAACCTCCCAAAATGCCCTTTTGACCTCCCTTGAAACCCCATAACGTATTTCACCCACAGTGCAATCAAGTTTCTAATTTGGCCGAAATGATGCACATTTATTTTTGGTACGTAAGATAAAAAAGAAAATGAATCTCTATCAGCTATTCAGTTCAAATGCAAGTATTATAATTGAAAGTTTTGACAATAATTAATTTGCTCAAACAAGCAAAATAACAAATGTATAGTTAATTCAGAAAATAAAATAAAAGTCTAAAAGGTCTTCAAAAAATAAAACAAAATTGTACTAATCAACTTTAACCAAGTATTGGATTCAACTAGCTAACTAGTTCCTAAACAGGAAACCAAACTAGTCAAATTGCTTTGAAGCTTTTATTTTTTGAATCAATTTGCTTTGAACTTGATTTTGGTGCTTTTATTATAACTAGTCTAATGCTTGTGCTTCGCAAGTTTCCACGTGCTCATTGGTTGAATTAGTATCGGGAAGTGCTTTTCAGATGTTCCAATCCAGGAGATTCACTGTATTGACACACCTTTTGTGTTTTACAACTCTGGTACTCTTTTTTTATCAGCTAAAGGATTTTATTAAAACTCAACATATGGTACATCGAGGCAGCATTTTCCATCCAATAGCTGTAGGGATCATATCAGGTAGTTCACCACGAATCCAAAAAGTCAGACATATCCCATCCAATAACCCCTCATTGCATGAACATAGCACTAAATTATCATTACCACAGCACTAAATTAGAGCCATATTGATCTCCAAAACACAGGTTCCAGAACACAGCTTCAGAACCAAATGTATGAGTAGCAGCTTCAGAACCAAATGTATGAGTAGTAGCAGGGGCGTATAGCAACAACACTTGTAGATCACCAGCAATCATCAAAGATCAAACAGCAGCAACAGACAGCAGAACCAGCATTCCAGCAACAAACAGGTATTACACTTAAAGCACTCCATAATAAAGCATATAAGGATAGCATCATCACTATATAATGCCCTGATACATCAGAGAAGCAGCAACAGAAGAACCAGCAACCACAGGCAGTCCATGGTGAGAAAAGTTTTCACCACCACAGAGTACCAAGATACATCAGCCTCAATATAACCAGTAGACATCAGCAGCATGACCAACTTCATCAAGAGAAGAGCTCCAAGGATGAAGCCATAAAGGAGTCTCATAAGCCAACAATGATCTAGCAGCAAGGAACAGCAATGACAACCAAGGACACAAAACAGGACATGGACACAATAGACTCAAACAGACTAACAAAAGAATTAGACCAAAGACTAACCCATAAGACCAGAACCACCAACTGAGACTAAAAGGACTGACCCTAACCCACCAGACAGATCCATAAATAAGTTCATTGTAGACTCAAATGATATAGAAACCTTCAATTTTTTTTCAATAATGTTTTTGTCATACAAATGAAAGAGAACAAAAAACATTGCACTTCAAATAAACTCACAATACCAAAGAGAGATACAACAGTAAACTCAGCTCTTTCAAGAGCTGCACTTCAAATACTAAAGGCTCATTGGCATGAGACAAAAGGCTGCGTCGAGGGCCAAACTGCAACAAACAACCATTACGTAACAGTATGTGTAAGATGTAGGATCTATCAGTATGTATTATGCATAATCTTGACAATGACTGTTTGAGAGCATTAAAAGTAAAACTTTCAAGCAGTCATCAATCCTATATGACTGACTTAACCTCAAGTTCAATTTTAACAGTTGTTGCAGATGTGAAAGTGAACTCTTTACTCCTTAATGCCTTGGGATGCGGCCTAAGTGCTTAGATCAGAGATTACTATGTACAGCCTATTAATTGGTAGTGTGGTTTTTAGAATCGAATGTTCATGAGTTGTCTTCGTTTTGGTTTCTTCACATCTGCAAATTGCTACTCCTCAAGAATCCTTATAATTAACTTCCATTCAAATGATGCGGAGCAGCGGAGGGAAAATTGTAGCAACTAAGGCACCTTGATGGGTAATGTGTTTTAAAGTGATAGGCTCACAACTTACCCACATTCACACATTCATTATCTGCAATGGTTTATATCTTCTGTGACCTGTGTTCCTTCTTTTTTCTAATTGTTTGTTTTCTGTCCTGCGCAGTTTGTTCCTTATTTCGTTGTAGTGGATAAGCGGAAAGAAATAGGAAAAAATGAAAGCAGGGCCACGAGGGAGCTCCTCCTGGAGGGGAGGACAACAAGTGCCCAGAAAAATAGCAGTCACTTGGAACAAAAGATAGCATGAACTATACAAAATAACACAAAGTGCTTATTTATTAATGAAGATGATAAGATAAGACAATAAAAAAAATAGCAAAACCTCTTCAGGAACTGGTTGCAAGTACCCATTAATGTTCCCTGCAGACGGAGGTATTAATTCTCTTCTCTTCCCTGAAATAATAACCCAAGTATGTTCTGGGAAATTAGAATCTAAATTTACGCCCAAAATTGAGGGTTTTCTAAATAATTTTGTCAATAACAATGATAAATCTTTTAGAGATGAGTTTCTTGTATTTACCTCCCAACCTTCATGCCGACCAATACCTCCATCAGGCCCTTTAGTATCTGTGAAGGAGAATTATTGTAGATGAATCACTTAACATGTAAAGAGTGATCAAACGGGTTAAAAACCATTTGTGCTGATCCCCTACATGTATCAAAGGATAGAACGAACAAATCTTTGAAATATATAGAGACAACCAATTTGTGACTTAAGGTCTTCATCCAAAAATGACTCTCAGTTGCATTTCAACGATAAGCAAGACTTTAGAGAGAAGAATGAAGCAGAGCTAACCTGCTTCTCATCCAGAGCAAGTACAAGAAGAGAGCTTTTTTCACTGAACTGATCCACAGTACTGCAACAAAATACTGCTCAAGTTTAAGAAGATAGGTAGGACTTGAACCAAGAATCGATCGACCATTGATGCTCGAATTCTTGAGTAGGAAATCACTTGAACCAAACACAGCTATGGGGGGAAATCGGCGAGGTAAAGTTCTTTCTTTTCCATGAGGTCCTTCCCCTAACAATCTCCTCCCTTTTGGCTTGGAGTAGATGAGTATAAAATCTAAGCTGCACCTCATCAAAGCACCTGTGGAGTCCATTGCCTTCAAGAATTTCTGATGCCACTGAGTACCCATTAAAGTAGACTGATGTTGTTACTCTTTTTGTGGACTCCATTTTTTGTGATTCCAACTTCATGAGGTTCACAGAGGGACTGAACTGTATCTGAACTTCCACACTCTCTTCTGTATTCAAGTATCCTACTAGACAGTTGGTGACTCTCCTGCGATTGATCTGGGCTTCCCTGAATAGCCACTATGGTAACAATTTAGATGCAGATATAATGGTTACAAGTACGAAACTCGAATTTTGATTCGGGATTAGATTTTGAGGAACTCTTGTTCCGATTTTACCCTGAGCATCCATCTTGTTTATGTGGTGTTGTTTACGTGGTGGTTCATGTCCAAGTCACTCCTCTTCGGCTGCACACCAAAGTTCTCGTTAACATAATTCTGCTAAAGATTTTTCATAAGGAGTGACAGTGAGTAGAAATACACGTCATTATAGCTTATAATTCAAGCAAATGTCACCGAAAATTAACATGGAGTTGATTTTCGAAATGCAAAAATCACTCCCCAACGAGAATTTGGTAAGCAGTAACTTTTCTTTCACGTTTTTGGATACGGTTAACAATTGTAACAAATATTTTATCTAAGCAAAAACAATAACTTGGATTAAGTTTTCCAATTTTCCTTTTTGCAGTTTCTAGGCATGACATGAGCCGATGAGTGCGAACTTAATGGCTCATGTCACGCTTGAGCAGGCTACTACCTACTTCCTCAAATCACTCCGCCGACCTATCTCCATGGAGGCTCCTAGATCGTGTATATGCAAACTTACTTAAGGTGTAAACACTGAACGAACCTGGGGTGAGTGCTGTGCAGCTCCGTGCTACACAGCCTTGCCGGCATCGGTCTGACGATCGGAGACGTTCACTGTGTAGAGCTCGTCGAGAATTACAAGTGTATCAAAAATAAACTCGATCAAATATCGTTAAGTGCCTCATCGGAACACATATAACTTGAAAAGAATGGATTCAGTGGTTTTGATCCAGTGTTTCGTATCCATTAGGATTCATTTTTTTTTCAAGTTATATGTATTCCAATGAGGTACTTAACGATATTTAATCGAGTTGATTTTTGGTACACTTGTAGTGCTCGACGAACTCTACGCAGTGGACGTCTCTGATCGTTGGACCAATGCTGGCAAGGCTGCACCGATAGCCGTGTAGCACACTGCACAGCACGGAGCTACACATCACCCACCCCGGTTCCTCACTGAGCACCATGCATGGGGAATTAGGTCTATCCGGAAGACCAAAGCCAACTTTTCTTCTTCTTTTTTTCCCTTTCTAATGAAGGAGCTGGTATTGCTACGACTTTTTCTTTATATGCACTTAAGATTGTGGTACAACACATATCAAATAGTTATCGGCCCCAAGGACGGAGCTAGGAAGCTAGGATTTATACAGAAGGGATGCCAAAACTTACAACTTAAAATTCCACATATTCACATGGTTAATGAATTATTTAAGTTTTCTTCACATATAGTTTGAAATTAAAGCATGAAATCTCACAAAAAATATTCTACAAGGAAAAATATTGCTTCCGTCCCAAAAAGGATGTTCAAAATCACTCTTTACACATCTCCAAATATTATCAATATCCTGTAATTTATTATATTTTTTTATGATTACAAAAACTTTGTTTAATATATTGCATATAGAAAATATTATACATTAAAATATACTAGTAGATAATTTTTTGAGAGGAGTGATTAGTGATTTTTATATTAAAAAAATATAGAAAAAGGTTGCATTATAGATTCAGTACTTCCCAAATACAATATGATATTTCTCAACTAAATAGCTAGCATTTGTCTTGCCAACTTGCCCTAAGTCACAAAAAAAGTGTGCATGAACACGAATATGAAAGTGTCTTTCCAACAACTACAATATGGGAGAGCAAAAGCATAGAGCGAGGGTTGAGAGAAGGAGCGAAAGATGTAGTGGAGACTTAAGTGACCTAGGTATCGCCCGAACCAGCCTTAAAATAAAGGAATAATGATTATTGTGTTTCAAATGGACAGGAACGAACTGTTCGGGCCGTAAGCTTCACCGGGGGTATAATTTTTACTATTATGCACTTCATTCATATCCTGGGGATTTCAGTAAGCAATAATGTTCAATAAAAAAACAAGCACTGGGTAATACGCAGGAGAGGCTTGATCATGTTTCTTGTTTTCTTTATTACAAGGCTAAAAGTCACCATTAGAATCTAATACAAAATAGTACATGAATAGGAAAAACGAACGAAAAGACGACGATCGAAAGGAAATCATTCCAAAATGTTAGCAACTTAAGATGATTTCCCTCATTGAGGATGGCATTTGGGTCAGTGCTAGAACCATTGGTTAAACTGTCAGTGATCCCAACATGATGGATGAAGTCTCCGAAACAAAAATCTGAAGCAGACATCGTGCGGTTCTTAGCCTAAATAACATCATCTATGAATCCCGTTTAGTTGTTTCAACCTTCACGATCGATTAGTTTCTGAAGAATTGCCTATCAATACAAGTAAAATGATGCCAATCACCAACTTCTGATATATAAGGTAAGCCAAAACTGTTGACATCATAATAGGTCTATAAATGATGCTAGCTAAGCTAGCTTTTTGGAACATTGTAATAAGATAGATACTGAAAAAGAGCATGAAAAATATTCCCACAGAGCTACGTAGATTCTTACGTATAAAGTCAGATGTTTATCGATTCTCAGATGTATGGTTAGATTATTTTTATGGAGCACAAAAAATTAAAACCATTAACATGATGCATGCACTACAATTTTCCGAACTTACTGGACAAGAGCGATACGATTTTAACCCTTGAAATAGTTCGTGGTAGGAGATTAGAAGCTTCACCGGGCGAAATTCAATAGACTGATTGTGCCCTCTGTGATCCATAAAGGAGATCAATTCACGTGCAAGAAGGTGCTCAAATGCCTGCAGAAGTTCAGATAAACAGTTGGCCAAAATATGTTTGGGGGATACATTAGAAGCAATGAATATCATGCAAAGTTCGATACCCACCCGTAAGCATACATTCCGAGAATAGTAATCCGATGTCTGAAATGAATCATGTATACATTTGTACTCTGGAATGGATGATTAACAAAATAAGTCAAAACGTACTGCCATAGTGGTATTAACATAATAAACATTTGAGGCGCACCTTTCATTACAGAATTGAAGTTGTACAAGTCTTGCTCTTTTACTTCTAACCTCCTCATGCTGGTTTGCACAGACAACATTTAACACCACATAAGTCCATGGCAAAAGAAACTCAACAAAATGGTGATAAGAAGTCAGGTGCCTGATAGATATTTAAGCGCCTTGGTGACATATGTAGACGCCTAAAGAAGCATGCATGCAACTAGAAGCTTATTTGTTTTTGGGTTCGTAAGCAGGCTTCTAAGAGTTTGAATTCCAACTTGAAAAGCTTGAACGAATGGAATATTTTTTCCTATAAAAAAAAGCTTGAAAGGCTCGTATCCAATGTAAAGATCAAGGAATAGAAAGATGTTCAAGTTTGTATGTGAATTGATCATCGCTTGGAAAGGAAATGCATTTTCCCAAATGATAGCAACAAAATTATGGACAGAGGAGAGAGAGAAAGAGAGACAAAAATAAAGGAAAGATTCTCCAAGACTCCAACAACAAAAAAACAACCCAAATCATAAATAGTAATCAGAAACGTAAGGATGCATACGAGAAGAACATTATGAGGCTTTCTTCTGTCTTCCCATGGCTCAGATTAGAGTGGCCGAAGAGACATATTTAACCAGATTTAGAACTCTAATATTCCCTCTTCCAGAACTTACACAACCAGAAACAAGATTTTGTACCACATTCTCACTTAACAATTCTAATCCTCTTAACATATTTCTAGATAACGAATTCTACATGCCTCCAAGCTTATTCCTGAATCAAATTTCCAAATTTTTCTGATACCACGCTTCCTCTCATCTTCCCCACTGGACTGGAAGGGAGAACGTCAGATGTAAACAGGTAAATGTGAAAGTTCTAAATCATAACTTATTTATAAATCTGGTCATATTAGAGCTCATCAGGAAGTACTTGGCATCCAGCTCAAGCAAGAACCAAATTGATTCATATAAAATTGCATCATCTTTGGTATTCTATCCAAATAAAAGGAATAGGGACAAACCCTATTCTCAGAGTTCACCCTCCGATCTAGCAACTCCAAATCCAGACTACCAGGCAGGTGATGAACCAAGGAACGTTGAGGAACTCAAAAGCAGGAAATGCATGAGAAAGAGGGAAAGGTGTATCGAGGTACGCCGTACCATTTAAACAATATTCCAGCTTTGGCTGCCTTTGGATGCTAGCAAGTGCAGCTTTGAAGTTGTCAATAGACAATAACTCAGTTTCCACATTCATATGACGAACAGCAGAAAACCTAGTGTTAGAGACCATGAGAGTTAGGTTTAGGAACAAATAAAAGCAGTGCATGTTTGCACTAGAATTGTATGCTTTCTGATCTAGAAAACTTACAGAAACTTCAAAAGATGACTGCATGTGGAATCAGAAGTTGTTAATGTATCAATAAGTTGTTTGAATCTCTCATCGGCTAGTGTATTCTGATGAAAGTCAAGGATTGACATTCCAGACCACCCAAAATGTAAGCATAGGGTGTATACCCTGCATATGATTGCTGCGGTGCATATTCTTTATATGATTTCTCTCTCCATGAGGAACACACACAAAAAAAAAGATACAAGTGAACATATGTCAGAATAGATAAACCTTTTAACAAGTTATTTATCAGGTAAGATGGTTTAGAAAACACTATATAGCTCAATGCACTTACAGGATTCTCTTCTCTTATATTAATAAAGCCAATCAAACACGGTAGAAGGCACACACATCCTGCCATAGCCCTTCCCAATATAATCTTTTACTTATCAAAAAAAATTAAATGTAAAAAGTAAGCTGAAAGCAAAATAAGAAAAAATATAGAAAATGTAGGACACTTCAACGAAAATCAAAATTGGATGTTCATTTGCCATCATTCGAATTTTGACCTCGTGTAAATTTGGATTCAGGAACTAATATTCTCCTCTGTGAGAAATTGTAAGTGATGGTTTCTTCGTGAAATAGTGAAGCTTCTTTCCCTACAAGTCTTCATGTGCTCACTCTGCATCTCATTATTTTCACTTCTTGTTATTTAATGAAAGGAACTTCCAATCAAGTATTCTTTCCACACAGTCTGAAGAAGTTTACAGCATCAAAGCCAAACTTGGCTGTGCTATTCAGAAAAACAAAGTTATAGAAAGGATACAAGAAGGCTTGAGTTGAACTCAGAAACATAGTCATGCGGAAGGCTTGACTCTGTTGGTAACTCCAAAATGTGCTTTAGAAGTCTGCATAACAAATAGGCTAGAAGATTAATGCTGGAACACTTTTATCTAGAATCCTCAACCTGGTCATAAGCTACAGCAGCTCTCCAGACGTAAGTTAGATAAGTACCTCTGCAAATCTTCCTTTGACGGGGGAAGAAACAAGAGTTTCGTATGTGAGAAACGAGATCTCACTCTTTTTTCCAAGAGCTGATCAGCATCCTGCATGTTTATAGAAATAATTTATCAATTATTAGTGTTCTCTGCCAATTGCAGGACATTTTTGTGAACCATCAAATTCAATTTTCATGTTTAGCAATTATCTGGAACATCACTCGTTCCTGACAGGACTAAATTAAACCTAGAAACATTAAAAATGTGAAGATACATACCAGTCGGGAATTCACACCAATTATAACAGCTTGTGATGTTAGAGATTGCATTGCATCGAGCAAACTAATGTAGTCGTTATTTACCCTGAGAAGTGCGAGACAGGTAAAGCGTGTCATGTCTAGCAACAGAAATGCAGAGCCATAATAGTCCATAAGGGCTCCAATTTCTTTGAAAAAAGGGAGTTTAACAGTTACTAATCCACCTAACTGCACTAAATGATCAAGTACGATCAAGCAATCATACATGCACCTAGAAGAAGAAGGAAGAATAAAAAGGTGATGTCAGTTCAAAGATTCAGGAATGCAAACAACAGAAGAGAACAAAAACAAACGTAAGATATTACCTAGGCAAAGAGGTCAAATTTATCCAGTACGAAAATGACCGTTTTGTGTGCTAATCCACATTCCCTAGCAACATGATATGACAAATGTGCATATATATGCATGGCAAATACAACCAGCCCTGAAGTGTTTGATGGAAACTATGAAGTACAAATATTCGATGCATGCAGACTTACTTTAACATTGATATCATGAACTGGGTGTTATCATCAAAGGATGCCTGCAAAAACATTATGTTGAGATTACAAATACTGAATCAATTATATTCCGAGCACATTGTACATTCTGAAATGCGTTAGTCATGTACCATTTTTGAGAACTACAGTTGATGTTCCATGCATAATTGTCGAGCAATTTCCTGGATAACAGAGAAGGAAGAAAAGGTAACATTAAAAAGCATCAAAGAGAAAAACGAACATACATGACAAGTAGAACTTTATTTCCTGTACTATAAAAAGGAATGCGGTAATGCTTTTAGTTGAGTTTCCTAAGAGAAGAGCCACAAGGATGTATATGAGATGCAGATAAGCAATATGACCATCAAAAGACATTGATCTCCAACAATGCAGCCCAGGCTTGAGCTGAATCCCACGATGGTAGAATCCCAAGATTTCTTTCGATTTGGAATGAATTTGCAGCGAAACCATGAAATTCAAATATATGTGATAAAATAAAATAAAACAAGTATAGGGAACATCAAAAAAAGGAAACAACAAACGAGTATATGAGGTTATCAAGATGAACCTTGAGTGCGCAATTGTCGTCACAGTGTAAAAGCCCATTCAGCTCTATCTGAAACCGTCGCGAGGTGAATCAATATAGTGTAAAGGTACAAGATTCACCAACTACGGAAATCTCAAATGAAATAAGGGTCACATAACCATTCACCACAGTTGTTTTATTTATAAGAAGCATGATTGGATTCTCCCCTATGCATTCAATATCTAATCTTCCTAGGAAAAAAGTAAAAGCTGAGCAGAAGCATACCACTGATATCGTGTCGAGATATTTTTTCAACACCTCTTCAATAACAAGCTCTAACACCTAAAAAGTACGAAGTATCAGACAACAGATAAAGAAACAAGAAAATCAGGGCATTCTTCTCTACTCCGTTCGACCCTAACTAAATTGGGTTAACAAACTTATCCATTGATCAACAAGTAATCTCAGCAATTATTGATTATTACGGCATTTTTGCCGCAACCTCGGGGACCGAGAAGCAGAACAGAGTTGTTAGATGCCTCGGTGACAGAACTCGATACGATGAACTTCAACTTGCTGAAATTAAACCAAAACAATGTCAATCAAAAGGGGTGGAAGTGAAAAACGCGGGAAACAGTGAACACAATGAACCAAAAATTTCCGAAATGACCAAGTGTTGAACCCATACAAAAACTGTTGAACCCATACATTGCATACCAAATGTATCTTGCACTTGATAATCAGTGAGGTAAAAGTACAAGTAACCTAAAAGGCTATAAAGCTATGAAAAACTATTTGATTTCTAACTGTTTTATATTT